>MU134576.1:88028-102927 GCA_015039355.1 Ramaria rubella
GTCTACCTCGTTGTCTTGTTCGTTTAACAAGACATCCCTTTTATGAGGCGTGCCATCACGTCTCACTAGTCTTCCTACCCGACTCTTTACGGGTTACCATCTTAAACGTGACTTTTTCAAGACAGTCACTTTGGTGTCCTATGTGTGACAAACTTAACTTACCACCTATGACGTAAATCTCCTCATGCTGTCAAACGTGTTGTTTGTAACACCTTGAACTAACTACGAGTGTTACGATAGTAACACTCAGCTCATGTCGTCTGTCTACGACGTTTATGGTCTACGGTAGTCCCTTACTACATACTCCAGTCTGTCGATCAAATAGACAGATGCTTCTTGGACAGGAATGGACACAGTGCGTTTAAAAGTCGTGATTAATACAAACACAGATCAGGGAAATACTTCCCTGAGTTAGAAACGGTAATTAGTACGGAATGTCCGTGCTAATCCTTCGAGTGTGTCGAAGGATTGTGGAGAGTCGAGATCTATCCTTATATCGTGAAGATTGAGAGACGTACGTCTCTCACCGAGGGTCCACTGTAGAGGGTTACAGGTGGTGTGAACATTGAAGTCACACCTCAGCGATCAGGTAACCACTCGCTACTAGAGTAGATACTTGGTAAGACCAAACAAGAGTAAGGGTTTGAACATTTATATTAAATACGGTACTGTTCCCTTAGTGAACAGCAGTAACCCATATACGCCAGACTAATCTGAGCGTACCTTGAAACCTACATAGGAGACTCGGTACTTGGTTTTACCAAACATCTACTCTAGTAACGAGTGGTTACCTGATCGTTGTGGTTTGACCTCAATGTTCACGTCACCTGTAACCCTCTACAGTAGACCCTCGGTGAGAGACGTACGTCTCTCCATCTTCGCGATCTAGGGATAGATCTCGACTCTCCACAATCCTTCGGTACACTCGAAGGATTAACACGGACATTCCGTGTTAATTACCGTTTCTAAATCAGGGAAGTATTTCCCTGATTTGTGTTTGTATTAATTACGACTGTTAAGTGCACTGTGTCTGTTTCTGTGCACTTAGCATCTGTCTATTTGATCGACAGACTGGAGTATGTAGTAAGGGACTACCGTAGACCATAAACGTCGTAGACAGACGACATGAGCTGAGTGTTACTATCGTAACACTCGTAGTTAGTTCAAGGTGTTACAAACAACACGTTTGACAGCATGAGGAGATTTACGTCATAGGTGGTAAGTTAAGTTTGTCACACATAGGACACCAAAGTGACTGTCTTGAAAAAGTCACGTTTAAGATGGTAACCCGTAAAGAGTCGGCGGTTTAGGAAGACTAGTGAGACGTGATGGCACGTCATTTCATAACAGGGATGTCTTGTTAAACGAACAAGACAACGAGGTAGGCAGACGTCCACCTTACGACACCTGTACTCGTCAAAGTACGGGTAATAGGTGACGTTAAGGGAGGTTTTATACCTCCACTTAAACCTCAGCACTAGGCTCTGCTAGTTGAGTCCATGAGGTACGTCTACATGATGGAGAAACTCCATATTTGGTACGTTGAACAACGTGTCATTGAGAGCAGCATCAACCGTGATTTACGTGGTATCTACACTCAGATAGTTAGTACTGATCATTTATCAGTACGGGGAAACTGAGACCGTCACCTGGTTGTTTCAGGTAAGGTTATCTGACGGTGCCAGATAGTCTATAACCGTCCCATACATTATTGAACGACCAAAAGATAATAGGAAGAAACGTCGGACTGTCCGACGTGTCCTAGGTGTCTTGCTGAGATACAACCGACGGTAAGGACTGGTGGTCATACTAGTAGACTACATGAACAGCCAAAACTTAACTGGTTTCACCGGTTGATGAGACACACGTACTAGTTATTAAAAAAGTTGGTAAGAGGAGGGGAACCTTTTTGGAAGGGTTCCTTCTGTGTGTTACAGAAACAACTTGACCAAGAAACAGGTTTGGTCAGACACAGAGTGTAACTTAGACCCCACTCGAAGTCCCAAACGGTTATGAAAGAACTCATAACCTAGACAGTGTATCGGTAACCGATACCAGACAAAGTCCAGTTTGAGCGTAAGATGTATACTCGCATCTGAGAGACTCAGACGTGGTCTGTGACATCGATCATGTAGTAGGAGGAGTAATGGAAGGTGAACGTACCTGTCATGAAGGGGTCGAAAGAAGTAGACGACACACAGTCACCGTACGACGAGGCAACGTAGAACGTTAGTAACACTGGTAGCACGACGTCGGTAAGTATAAAGATACTTAGTTAGGTAACCCTCTTTGAGAGACAGACCTAGGTCGGTGTGTAGACGCAGTTACATAAGGAGACGCCCCACTGAAAGTGGGACGAATAACAAGAGTATCATCGTGTTGTCCGTCAACCGATGAAACAAGAGGTGGGGGTCATGTACATGACACCATATCAACTTAGCCCTCTCTTTGAGGGTGGTCGTGTGGACAGACAGACTGTCTACGACAACGTATAACTTCATAATCTCTGGAAACAATAGACAGTGGTCACACTTGACCACTGGGTTATCGAATAGGATGGTGAAGTATTCACGAAGTTCCTATCGGTAACAGAATACGTAAAACATTGCGACAACGTACCCTGACTTAAAGAAACTTTCTTTGGGACGACCTACTGTTCAGTAGGTCGGACCTGGAACAGACATCTGACGAGACTGAGGTCTGAACCTTGGCAGACAGTATTGGGTTTAACCAAGACTTGATCGTACTAAATATCCGAAGTTCTAACCTCGGAATGTGCGATCACGAAACTACCTAAGCTTCGTGAATGGGTAGTTCCACAGGTAACCTTGCAGGACAACAACGCACGTGAGGGACTCTTCCCTCAACATATACGGTAGTTTAGACCGTATATACCACAGTCTATAACTTGTTCAGGATCCTTAGAAACCTGTAGTAATTTACACACTCCAGAAGAGGTTGGAGTTTGGAAGAGGTAAAATAGGCGTAGACGTACCTACGGGAACAGTAGATAATATACTGGTTCCGTAAGGTATGCCCCGCTTATGTTTAGTTAGAACCTAACTAAAGGTGACTCCTTGTCTACACGGAGTACATCATAAAGTTTGTGGAAAGTTTCCACAAAAAACACGAGAAAACTATCTCGAACTCATCTACTTATATAGTAGGTTCATATACACCTGACTGGCCGACTAAACCAATGCCTTTTAGTTGTAGTATTCTACAACTTTACATCTACCGTACAAACGTTAGCGGTTAGACGTATTGGACCGAGTACTTATACGACTTATAACAACACTTCCGGGCAGAACAACTGAAGGAGGAGTTGATGCACATAAACAAGTATACACAACTTGTATAGTTCAAAACTGACCATACACCGTGTTCGATGTAACACGGTCTATCACAGGACCAGACCCTTCCCGTATTACAGGAAGTGGTATAACAGTAACACTTCTACATCCAGATAAACGGCAAGCCTCGAAAGGTAAAAAGAAACCTTATGTGTGTCGTGCCCGCGACGTCTTACATGACTGTGACTATGGGTGGTTGGTCGTCACATGACTAACTGAAACAGTTAGTCAAGCAAAGTTTCACGGAGTCCTGTGAAGCCATCGGTTATTACTTTGACAAATCAAAGTAGGGTGTTTGAACTAAAGTACCAACTAGAGGGAGGTACCTCCTTCAAGATTACCGTGTGGAGGTTTCTCTAGACGTTTGAGACTGAGGGTCGAAAGGGATTCAAACCCTTTCAGTAGTCGGTAATTATTACCGACTAAGCACGGTTATTAAGACAATTATACAACCAGTCCATCTGGTTACAGTTAAAAAACACAGAAAAGAAAAACAAAAGGGAACAGAACGGAGGGTAGACCGTTCGAACAGTTACCGAGGTGAACGTTCCTCCTCGGTAAAAAGTTCAGTGTCTCACACCGAGCGTTCAAAACCAAATTCTGAGCGATTTATTCAGAATACAAGTCGACCCAAGACCAACAGTCCGACGTGAAGGGTTCGTAAGTGTACCAAACCTTAATGAAGGAAAGGTTGTGCCTACGTAGGGAGTGGAGATTTCAACTCCCTATTAGGGTCGAATGCGTCCTTTCCACAAGGGTCATAACGTAGCATAATTATATGCAAACGATATAATTTCATAAGGAACTATAATACGAGTGGGTTTGATCTACAACCACACGTAAGGTATCAACTACCAACTGAACGACGGTTGTGTACGATCGACATCCGGTTATCCTGTAAGCTCAAGCTTGCAGAACTACGGATGACGTGTATACTTCAGACCTCTCTCGTATTGAGGGAGTGTGGGTGACAGATTATCTGCCACCCCAGACTGAGGTGTTTAGAGGGTTATGGGCTTCTAACTAACTAACAGATATGTACGGGTAAACCTCGTGCAGGATAGTACACCGGATTCGGTTACTAACATTTATCCGAGTTACACAATCTAGGGTCTAGACTGAAGGTAGCAAGGTTACAAAAGGGAAAGGCGAATGAAGGTTATACTGAGTAAATAGTAAGAGTCAGTGTTTAGGATAAAAATGAAGAGGGACATGCAGAATAGAGCTAGAGGTATAAGTGGGACTAAAGTATTGAGGTATAACGTGGGAATAGAAAGGTAAAGGCTAAAACCTTAAGGTGTACAAGGAAATTTATGCGAAAGAAACAAGTTCGGAAGGAATCGTATATATAAAGTAATATGGAGTAATATAGAACAATGTAGGAGCAATGTAAGGATAATGTAGAAGTAACGTGAAGTAATATAGAACAATTTTGAGTAATAGAGCGATGTTGGGTACTATAGGAAGAGTAGGCATTGTTCGGAATTTTAGGAAGTTAGGAATAGGGTTAATAAGGTTAATAAGACTAATGAGACTAAGGCTGTAAGAGCCGTAAAGTTTTGGGTAAGAAACTAATGTGAGCGAAAGGGCATTTCGGTTTTGGGAACGAGTTATAAGTAAATAACAATTGGGGTGGGGGAGGGCATAAACCAATAAGGCTAGGGGTTTATAGACTTTAGGGAGTGAGCAGAGACTATTCAGAATTAATGATAAACAGTGACTGGGAAAGGCTTATCTGGGCTAGTAGCCTTGGGGGCTATGTAGACAGGTCAGAGTTAAGCTTTATGGTCCCGTGATCTTTAGGTTCTCCCGCGTTGGGTATTCAACTTCGGTTTATGGACATATCTAGTCAGAAGTCTAGAGGCTAAAGACTGAGTACGGAATAACTCTGACGGTGTTTTACGAAAGGTTTTTTTGTAGGAAAGGTGAAAGGTTGTTAAAAGCGGTTTAGGGAATGTCAGTAGGCTGGAATGGAGATTAGGGTTTCTGGGGCTTATAGTAAGAGGGTTTGTAAAAACTGGTTAGTAATACAAATTTCTAGTAGGAAAACCTAAGGACGAAAGTCGACCAGAGGTAAAAGGTAGTGGTTGTTGTATAATATAGCGTTGTAGGTCATCCGATAAGTGCGGTTAGTGTAGGAGGACAGGTCACTTTTAGGACCAACAATAATGTAGTGCATATTGTGGTGAACAAAGACTAACAAGACTACACGACCTTGTGGCGATTGGGTGGGTGATGTTAGACAACTAACTGTCCCATAACCCATCATGGATCGAGACGTGAGGAGTTGTTCTTCTAAGTTAAGATACTGTACAGGGGACCTTTGGACGTTCATAACGCAAAAAGGCTTAGAGACTTTTAGGACGAAACGACGCTGTAGGAGGCTGGGCGGTATTGTAGGTTGCAGTTACGGACTTGGGAGTCAAACGTTATGCTGTTATACCTTTGGAACCACGGAAGGTCATCCTTTTAGGTAATGAAGCTAAGAAGGTTAAAAGGCTGTTTCGTTAGTAGTTGAGGTGATGCATAAGACTGTTCTAATACAGAATAGCCTCCCTCTCTTAGAGTGATACCTTTTTTAACTAAAAAAGGAATGTAGATCAATTCGGTCTTGGTGGAACTCTTGTACAATTACTCCGAGATCGGTATCCTAAAGTAGGATTGTACAAGACGTGTCATATGGACGTGAAGGAGTTCTTGTGGGGTCCTGTTAATAGGCGAAGTTCTGTAGGAAGACTCTAAATCAAGAGGTTGGAGCTGAAGGTCTAAAAGACTAAGACTGATAAGTTCTACGTTGTGTCATGAGACTAGGTTTCAGATCAGTGTAGCTTAAGGCGTAGTACCCTGTTATTGGCCATTTGGTGGAAGTCTTGAGCATTGCTTGAAGGAGTTTACGGTAACAATTTTGGGAATAAAAGTACTTACGTCGTAGACATGTAAAAGGGTTGGATGCAAAAGGCTAGTTAAGCCTGGAGAAGTTTGGTAATCTTGTTATGGACAGGGAAGAAGTTGTTACAAGATCTGGCTTATAGTTCATGGAAGTGGTCGAGAAGGTTGTGGAAAAGGAGAAGGTATACGAAGAAGGAAAGTGGGGCTTGTTGTAAAAAGCAAGGGTTTTGGAGTAATAAAGGTTTGAAGTTGAGAGAAGAAGGAAATTGGGGAAAAGGTTTCTTAGGGCTATGTAAAGGAAAAGTTGCAAAGTTTGGAAGACTGTAAGAGGCTTGAAGAGCCATTAGACACTAATGTTGTTAAAGTTACCCTGTTGTTGTTCTGGTGAAATAGATCCTTAAAGGTTCTTTGTGGGAATGAAGAACCTTTTGGACTTTTAGGACGTCTGGAGACTATGAGGCTGTGGAACAGATGAGGAAGGGTTACAAGCTACATCTGCTACCCTACAGATGGAACTTTCCCCTCATCGGTGGTATAACTATTGTTAGAAGGGTTAGTAGGAAGGGGATAAGGCTGAAGGAGGTTGTTGAAGGTTTTGTGTTGAGTAGGTGGGTGTAGAGTAGGAATGTTACAAAATGTAAAGTGTTTGGGAAGCTGTAGATACGGAAAAGTGTAAGGCTATAAAGGACAAGAAGGTTTGTAGAAGTGTTAAAGAATGTTCAGGTTAGGGTTAGGGTTCAACCTAGGGGCTAAAAGGAGACTAAGGTGTGATGAGGTTGGAGGTTATAAGAATTTGAATTGATTTTCTAGGAACTGAGTGGTAAAAGATAAAAAGGCTAGAAAAGCGAAAAGGCTAGTGAAGTAAGGAAGGCTAAAATTTTACTGAAGTAACGAATTGAGTGATATAATGAAAAAGGTTTTGAAAAGACTTAATGAGATACTATGAAAAGTGAAAGGTTAAGTAAAACAGTTGACGATAGATGACGTATCAAAGTAGAAGGCCGGATAACCGGAGGTGGAGTCGGGGACGGTAGAAAGGACGGAGGAGGAGTCGACCGAACAGGCTTCGACGTAAAAGGTTTAGGTGACAAAAGAGCGACTGTGGGCGGAGACCGAGGACCCGTTTAAGAAGGAGATGGCCTTAGAAGAAGAGGTCATGGAGGTCTTAGAGGAAGAGGCCAAGGAACCGCTAAAGGTGGAAAAGGTTTTGGAGGAAGAGACCATGGAGGCCTTGTTGTAGTTGTAGGTAACCCAGCGGTAGACGGAGGAAGCGAAACGGGAAGGGGAAACGGGTGAGGAGGAGGCCAAGTCCAACGTCGGACTGTAAAAGGGTGGAGTAAAAGACTGGACCGAAGACTGAGGTTCAGGGCAGTGCTACGACTACGAGACACCATGCGGAAGGTGACGAAAAAGACCTTGAACATGAGCTAGAGGCGCTAGGACACGCTACAGAAGTTACTCAGCAACTTTCGGCGGTAAGGGAGGTGTAACATCGCCTCGGTGAAACACTCCGACACATATCAGAACCCCCTCGGGTGTCTAAAGGTGGCACTCGGGGCGTAGGAGGCGGAGTAGGAGACACAAAAGGAGGTAAGGGGTGAGGAAATCTGCAGGTGGAATGCTGTGGACATGAGCAGTTTCATGCCCATTATCCACTGCAATTCCCTCCAAAATATGGAGGTGAATTTGGAGTCGTGATCCGAGACGATCAACTCAGGTACTCCATGCAGACGTACTACCTCTTTGAGGTATAACCATGCAACTTGTTGCAAGTAACTCTCGTCGTAGTTGGCACTAAATGCACCATAGATGTGAGTCTATCAATCATGACTAGTAAATAGTCATGCCCCTTTGACTCTGGCAGTGGACCAACAAAGTCCATTCCAATAGACTGCCACGGTCTATCAGATATTGGCAGGGTATGTAATAACCCTGCTGGTTTTCTATTATCCTTCTTTGCAGCCTGACAGGCTGCACAGGACCCACAGAACGACTCTATGTTGGCTGCCATTCCTGACCACCAGTATGATCATCTGATGTACTTGTCGGTTTTGAATTGACCAAAGTGGCCAACTACTCTGTGTGCATGATCAATAATTATTTCAACCATTCTCCTCCCCTTGGAAAAACCTTCCCAAGGAAGACACACAATGTCTTTGTTGAACTGGTTCTTTGTCCAAACCAGTCTGTGTCTCACACTGAATCTGGGGTGAGCTTCAGGGTTTGCCAATACTTTCTTGAGTATTGGATCTGTCACATAGCCATTGGCTATGGTCTGTTTCAGGTCAAACTCGCATTCTACACATGAGCGTAGACTCTCTGAGTCTGCACCAGACACTGTAGCTAGTACATCATCCTCCTCATTACCTTCCACTTGCATGGACAGTACTTCCCCAGCTTTCTTCATCTGCTGTGTGTCAGTGGCATGCTGCTCCGTTGCATCTTGCAATCATTGTGACCATCGTGCTGCAGCCATTCATATTTCTATGAATCAATCCATTGGGAGAAACTCTCTGTCTGGATCCAGCCACACATCTGCGTCAATGTATTCCTCTGCGGGGTGACTTTCACCCTGCTTATTGTTCTCATAGTAGCACAACAGGCAGTTGGCTACTTTGTTCTCCACCCCCAGTACATGTACTGTGGTATAGTTGAATCGGGAGAGAAACTCCCACCAGCACACCTGTCTGTCTGACAGATGCTGTTGCATATTGAAGTATTAGAGACCTTTGTTATCTGTCACCAGTGTGAACTGGTGACCCAATAGCTTATTCTACCACTTCATAAGTGCTTCAAGGATAGCCATTGTCTTGTGCTCATGCATTTTGTAACGCTGTTGCGTGGGACTGAATTTCTTTGAAAGAAACCCTGCTGGATGACAAGTCATCCAGCCTGGACCTTGTCTGTAGACTGCTCTGACTCCAGACTTGGAACCGTCTGTCATAACCCAAATTGGTTCTGAACTAGCATGATTTATAGGCTTCAAGATTGGAGCCTTACACGCTAGTGCTTTGATGGAGTCGAAGCACTTACCCATCAAGGGTGTCCATTGGAACGTCCTGTTGTTGCGTGCACTCCCTGATAAGGGAGTTGTATATGCCATCAAATCTGGCATATATGGTGTCAGATATTGAACAAGTCCTAGGAATCTTTGGACATCATTAAATGTGTGAGGTCTTCTCCAACCTCAAACCTTCTCCATTTTATCCGCATCTGCATGGATGCCCTTGTCATCTATTATATGACCAAGGCATTCCATACGGGGCGAATACAAATCAATCTTGGATCGATTTCCACTGAGGAACAGATGTGCCTCATGTAGTATTTCAAACACCTTTCAAAGGTGTTTTTTGTGCTCTTTTATAGAGCTTGAGTAGATGAATATATCATCCAAGTATATGTGGACTGACCGGCTGATTTGGTTACGGAAAATCAACATCATAAGATGTTGAAATGTAGATGGCATGTTGCAATCGCCAATCTGCATAACCTGGCTCATGAACATGCTGAATATTGTTGTGAAGGCCATCTTGTTGATGTCCTCCTCAACTACGTGTATTTGTTCATATGTGTTGAACATATCAAGTTTTGACTGGTATGTGGCACAAGCTACATTGTGCCAGATAGTGTCCTGGTCTGGGAAGGGCATAATGTCCTTCACCATATTGTCATTGTGAAGATGTAGGTCTATCGCCGTTCGGAGCTTTCCATTTTTCTTTGGAATACACAGCGCGGGCACTGCAGAATGTACTGACACTGATACCCACCAACCAGCAGTGTACTGATCGACTTTGTCAATCAGTTCGTTTCAAAGTGCCTCAGGACACTTCGGTAGCCAATAATGAAACTGTTGAGTTTCATCCACAAACTTGATTTTGTGGTTGATCTCCCTCCATGGAGGAAGTTCTAATGGCACACCTCCAAAGAGATCTGCAAACTCTGACTCCCAGCTTTCCCTAAGTTTGGGAAAGTCATCAGCCATTAATAATGGCTGATTCGTGCCAATAATTCTGTTAATATGTTGGTCAGGTAGACCAATGTCAATTTTTTGTGTCTTTTCTTTTTGTTTTCCCTTGTCTTGCCTCCCATCTGGCAAGCTTGTCAATGGCTCCACTTGCAAGGAGGAGCCATTTGCAAGTCACAGAGTGTGGCTCGCAAGTTTTGGTTTAAGACTCGCTAAATAAGTCTTATGTTCAGCTGGGTTCTGGTTGTCAGGCTGCACTTCCCAAGCATTCACATGGTTTGGAATTACTTCCTTTCCAACATGGATGCATCCCTCACCTCTAAAGTTGAGGGATAATCCCAGCTTATGCAGGAAAGGTGTTCCCAGTATTGCATCGTATTAATATACGTTTGCTATATTGAAGTATTCCTTGATATTATGCTCACCAAACTAGATGTTGGTGTGCATTCCATAGTTGATGGTTGACTTGCTGCTGACACATGCTAGCTGTAGGCCAATAGGACATTTGAGTTTGAACGTCTTGATGCCTACTGCACGTATGAAGTCTGGAGAGAGCATAACTCCCTCACACCCACTGTCTAATAGACGGTGGGGTCTGACTCCACAAATCTCCCAATACCCGAAGATTGATTGATTGTCTATACATGCCCATTTGGAGCGTGTCTTATCATGTGGCCTAAGCCAATGATTGTAAATAGGCTCAATGTGTTAGATCCCAGATCTGACTTCCGTCGTTCCAATGTTTTCCGCATCCTGATAAGCCCTTTCCGCTTACTTCCAATATGACTCATTTATCATTCTCAGTCACGATCCTATTTTTACTTCTCCCTGTACGTCTTATCTCGATCTCCATATTCACCCTGATTTCAGAACTCCGTATTGCACCCTTATCTTTCCGTTTCCGATTTTGGAATTCCACATGTTCCTTTAAATACGCTTTCTGTGTTCAAGCCTTCCTTAGCATATATATTTCATTATACCTCATTATATCTTGTTACATCCTCATTACATTCCTATTACATCTTCATTGCACTTCATTATATCTTGTTAAAACTCATTATCTTGCTACAACCCATGATATCCTTCTCATCCGTAACAAGCCTTAAAATCCTTCAATCCTTATCCCAATTATTCCAATTATTCTGATTACTCTGATTCCGACATTCTCGGCATTTCAAAACCCATTCTTTGATTACACTCGCTTTCCCATAAAGCCAAAACCCTTGCTCAATATTCATTTATTGTTAACCCCACCCCCTCCCGTATTTGGTTATTCCGATCCCGAATATCTGAAATCCCTCACTCGTCTCTGATAAGTCTTAACATACTATTTGTCACTGACCCTTTCCGAATAGACCCGATCATCGGAACCCCGATACATCTGTCCAGTCTCAATCTGAAATACCAGGGCACTAGAAATCCAAGAGGGCGCAACCCATAAGTTGAAGCCAACACCTGTATAGATCAGTCTTCGGATCTCTGATTTCTGACTCATGCCTTATCGAGACTGCCACAAAACGCTTTCCAAAAAAACATCCTTTCCACTTTCCAACAATTCCGCCAAATCCCTTACAGTCATCCGACCTTACCTCTAATCCCAAAGACCCCGAATATCATTCTCCCAAACATTTTCGACCAATCATTATGTTTAAAGATCATCCTTTTGGATTCCTGCTTTCAGCTGGTCTCCATTTTCCATCACCAACGACATATTATGTCGCAACATCCAGTAGGCTATTCATGCCAATCACATCCTCCTGTCCAGTGAAAATCCGGTTGTTATTACATCACGTATAACACCACTTGTTTCTAATTGTTCTGATGTGCTGGAACACCACTAACCCACCCACTACAATCTGTTGATTGACAGGGTATTGGGTAGTACCTAGCTCTGCACTCCTCAACAAGAAGATTCAATTCTATGACATGTCCCCTGGAAACCTGCAAGTATTGCGTTTTTCCGAATCTCTGAAAATCCTGCTTTGCTGCGACATCCTCCGACCCGCCATAACATCCAATGTCAATGCCTGAACCCTCAGTGTTCAATACGACAATATGGAAACCTTGGTGCCTTCCAGTAGGAAAATCCATTACTTTGATTCTTCCAATTTTCCGACAAAGCAATCATCAATTCCACTACGTATTCTGACAAGATTATGTCTTATCGGAGGGAGATAATCTCACTATGGAAAAATTTGATTTTTTCCTTACATCTAGTTAAGCCAGAACCACCTTGAGAACATGTTAATGAGGCTCTAGCCATAGGATTTCATCCAACATGTTCTGCACAGTATACCTGCACTTCCTCAAGAACACCCCAGGACAATTATCCGCTTCAAGACACCCTTCTGAGATTTAGTTCTCCAACCTCCGACTTCCAGATTTTCTGATTCTGACTATTCAAGATGCAACACAGTACTCTGATCCAAAGTCTAGTCACATCGAATTCCGCATCATGGGACAATAACCGGTAAACCACCTTCAGAACTCGTAACGAACTTCCTCAAATGCCATTGTTAAACCCCTTATTTTCATGAATGCAGCATCTGTACATTTCCCAACCTACGTTTTCCGATCAATCCAGACCTCTTCAAACCATTAGAACAATACCTGTCCCTTCTTCAACAATGTTCTAGACCGAATATCAAGTACCTTCACCAGCTCTTCCAACACCTTTTCCTCTTCCATATGCTTCTTCCTTTCACCCCGAACAACATTTTTCGTTCCCAAAACCTCATTATTTCCAAACTTCAACTCTCTTCTTCCTTTAACCCCTTTTCCAAAGAATCCCGATACATTTCCTTTTCAAGTTTCAAACCTTCTGACATTCTCCGAACTTCTCGGTAATCTGTGATTACAACAATTTCAATGGGACAACAACAAGACCACTTTATCTAGGAATTTCCAAGAAACACCCTTACTTCTTGGAAAACCTGAAAATCCTGCAGACCTCTGATACTCCGACACCTTGTCTACTCCTTCCCAATGTTCGATGTAGACGATGGGATGTCTACCTTGAAAGGGGAGTAGCCACCATATTGATAACAATCTTCCCAATCATCCTTCCCCTATTCCGACTTCCTCCAACAACTTCCAAACACAACTCATCCACCCACATCTCATCCTTACAATGTTTTACATTTCACAAACCCTTCGACATCTATGCCTTTTCACATTCCGATATTTCCTGTTCTTCCAAACATCTTCACAATTTCTTACAAGTCCAATCCCAATCCCAAGTTGGATCCCCGATTTTCCTCTGATTCCACACTACTCCAACCTCCAATATTCTTCCTCCTCCGGGCTGAGTTCTTTAACAGTCATTCACCAACGAAAAACATACGCTAACTACCTAAAACTACCTTCTTAACCTGATCGACCTCTTCCGGCTAGCGTTTACCTCTCGGCTGGTCTAAGGCTGGCCATGTAACCCTTTTACGTCGTCCGGCTTTTACAACGGAGCTCCTCCATACCAGCCTCCGACTACTCATACTACTAACCACACAGGAAACAACCTACGCCCCAAACCTTACACAGCTACTCCTCACCTTTCCACCTTTTAACGCCTTTGCCCGAAGGTAGGTCACGGTCTAACTGGTCTTTTTCACGTGGTTCGACCCACTACGCCTAAAGTACCGTCTCTACCGTCCGTTCAGCAGTAACAGTCACGTCTCCGCCCCAACCCGCCTCTACCGTCCGTTCAGCAGTAACAGTCACGTCTCCGCCCAACCCGCCTCTACCGTCCGTTCAGCAGTAACAGTCACGTCTCCGCCCAACCCGGTCTCTTGCACCTTCGTCCCGGTCCTGGTCGCTCTTTTTCCACAACCCACCTCCACCAAACGTCTAGCGTTTCAGCCCCGCCAGAGCCCCTTTCCGTTTCCGTTCCTCACCCCCTTACCTCCTGTTGTGTCTCCTACTCCGCCTCCTACGCCCCGAGTGCCACCTTTAGACACCCGAGGCGTTCTGATATGTGTCGGAGTGTTTCACCGAGGCGATGTTACACCTCCCTTACCGCCGAAAGTTGCTGAGTAACTTCTGTAGCGTGTCCTAGCGCCTCTAGCTCATGTTCAAGGTCTTTTTCGTCACCTTCCGCATGGTGTCTCGCAGTCGTAGCACTGCCCTGAACCTCAGTCTTCGGTCCAGTCTTTTACTCCACCTTTTACAGTCCGACGTTGGACTTGGCCTCCTCCTCACCCGTTTCCCCTTCCCGTTTCACTTCCTCCGTCTACCGCTGGGTTACCTACAACTACAGTAAGGCCTCCATGGTCTCTTCCTCCAAAACCTTTTCCACCTTTAGCGGTTCCTTGGCCTCTTCCTCTAAGACCTCCATGACCTCTTCTTCTAAGGCCATCTCCTTCTTAAACGGGTCCTCGGTCTCCGCCCACAGTCGCTCTTTTGTCACCTAAACCTTTTACGTCGAAGCCTGTTCGGTCGACTCCTCCTCCGTCCTTTCTACCGTCCCCGACTCCACCTCCGGTTATCCGGTCTTCTACTTTGATACGTCATCTATCGTCAACTGTTTTACTTAACCTTTCACTTTTCATAGTATCTCATTAAGTCTTTTCAAAACCTTTTCATTATATCACTCAATTCGTTACTTCAGTAAAATTTTAGCCTTCCTTACTTCACTAGCCTTTTCGCTTTTCTAGCCTTTTTATCTTTTACCACTCAGTTCCTAGAAAATCAATTCAAT
>MU134577.1:28110-88748 GCA_015039355.1 Ramaria rubella
ACCCAGTTCACAGTGGCCACCACTCCACCCTTGCTGGCTGTGTGGAACTTGTGTGGCACGTGAAGAGGCCGTCGGGCAAAACAAAGTCACGTGGACAAAGAAGTTACTCCCAACTCCTTGCTCGTCACTCGAGTCAGTTCTCACTCCCCCACTCCTTGGTCCTCACTCCAGTTAGTCGTCAGTCCTGCACTGGGATCACTCCAGCTCAGTCCTCACTCTGCACCTGTGCTGTCCCATCCACATCAGTCACTCCTTTCTTCACATGACTCCGTTGTCCATGGGGTTCCTTTGTGCACGTGACTCCTTTGTGCACGTGATTCCTTTCTGCATGTGACTCCTTGGTGGATGTGACTCCTCTGTGCCACATGCCTTTGTTTATGCATGATGGATGGTCCACGTGCCACACGTGTATTGACTGGAGTGAGGAGCAAGGAGTGAGGAGTGACTTGCACCCAGGCCCCAGTGGCCACCGCTCCACCCTCAGAAGCCGCATGGAACACGTGTGACCTGTGGAGGATCTCTCGTGCATAACAAAGTCACGTGCACAGAGGACTCACCACAAAGGAGTCACGTGCACAAAGGAGTGACCGATGTGGATGGGACCGCACAGCTGCGGAGGGAGGAATGAGTTGGAGTGACACAGGAGCTGGGGTGAGGAGTGACTGGAGTGAGTAGCATGGAGTGAGGAGTGACTTGCACCCAGTCCCCAGTGGCCACTGCTCTGCGGTCAGAAGCCGCATGGAACACATGTGACACGTGGAGGATCTATTGTGCACAACAAAGTCACATGCACAGAGGACTCACCACAAAGGAGTCACGTGCACAAGGGGAGTCACGTCACGTGCACAAGGAGTCACGTGCACAACGTGCACAAGGGAGTCACGTGCACAAGGGAGTCACGTGCCACAGTCACGTGCACAAGGGGAGTCACGTGCAAAAGGAGTGACTGATGTGCATGGGACAGCACAGGTGCGGAGGGAGGCATGAGCTGGAGTGAGGAGTGACTGGAGTGAGTAGCAAGGAGTGAGGAGTGGCTTCCACCCAGTCCCCCAGTGGCCACTGCTCCGCGGTCAGAAGCCGCATGGAACACATGTGACACGTGGAGGATCTATCATGCACAACAAAGTCACATGCACAGAGGACTCACCACAAAGGAGTCACATGCACAAAGGAGTCACGTGCACAAGGGAGTCACGTGCACAAAGGAGTGACCGATGTGGATGGGACAGCACAGGTGCGGAGGCAGGAATGAGCTGGAGTGACACAGGAGCAGGAGTGAGGAGTGACTGGAGTGAGGAGCAAGGAGTGAGGAGTGACTTGCACCCAGTCCCCAGTGGCCACCGCTCCGCAGTCACAAGCCGCATGGAACACATGTGACACGTGGAGAGTCTATCGTGCATAACAAACTCACGTGCGCAGAGAACTCACATGCACAAAGGAGTCACATGCACAAAGAAGTCACGTGCACAAAGGAGTGACCAATGTGGATGGGACCGCACAGCTGCGGAGGGAGGAATGAGTTGGAGTGACACAGGAGCAGGAGTGAGGAGTGACTGGAGTGAGGAGCAAGGAGTGAGGAGTGACTTGCACCCAGTCCCCAGTGGCCACCGCTCCGCAGTCAGAAGCCGCATGGAACACGTGTGACACGTGGAGGATCTATTGTGCATAACAAAGTCACGTGCACAGAGGACTCACGTCCACAAAGCAGTCGCGTGCACAAGGGAGTGACCAATGTGGATGGGACCGCACAGCTGCGGAGGGAGGAATGAGCTGCAGTGACACAGGAGCAGGACATTCACGATTGCATATGGGTATTCAATCAAACCATCCATTCTCCCTTCTACATCATCGGTTTTGACCCAAACTTCGAACCAGTGAATGGTTGGCATCGTATCGTCCTCAGGAATAACTGGTACATCAAAGAGCACAGACCAGGAACAGAGATTTGCTACGGTTATGTGCCTAAGGACTTCGTCAAGCAGGACTCGTCTTCATTCCCTCTCTGGAGGAAATTCGTATCCAAGTGTCGTGATTGGTTCACATGTTTATGAGTCGTCATCAAGTCACCTGACTCACTTACTCATCTTCGGAGATATTTGACAAGCAACTGGAATCCTATTGGACGGCTATGACTCATTTTCATTACCTGACTCACTCGCTTCTTGGCTGTACTTCTATTTCCAATCGTTCTGCATGGTCTATTGTCTGTGACTCACTTCTATTCTATTTCTGGCTTCTATTTCAAATTCGCTGCCACATTTCTATTCATTTCTTCGACCACCTGACTCATTTTTCCATTTCCTTACAAACATCTTCCTATTTTGGTTTTCTGCCTCTCACCGTTAGTCATTTCTCCTGTCTGCTGTCGACGACATCGTTGTATGGCATACTCGCATCGTTTGTTGTTCTGCTCATGTATATAAGGCCTGTTTCGCCTTAGTGTACCTCAATTCACCTCTTTCAGTTGGATTCACTCATCTAAGTCTAAGTCTAAGTCTACTGCTACGTCTACTACTACTACATCTACATCAAGGCCAGCTTTGTCAATCACGTGACATTTGCTGTTGTATCTCGTCTAAGCTTACGTCAGTGTATTACATCATCATCTTCGTCACTGCTACGTCCTCATCTTCATCTTTGTTCTACCTTTGTTGCTGCTGATAGCAAAGCGCACTGAGCCGAACACCAGTGTAAGTAGCCGTGCAACGACGACACCACTACCCACTGTCTTTTGGATCTATTTCCAAAAGTAAACCGACAATGCAACACAAAGCTGCTCATTGTGTGTGCGTCACCTGCCAAACCTAGCATATACCTGTCGATGCCCCCCAGTGGGCTTATCATCACACAGAGACAGAGGGATCACACAATTGCCTCGGGGGCCGCTGTCATCGTCACTGTCTTCTTCGTCATATGTCGGTTGCGGTTCACTGTAAATATCTGCCAAACAGGACTTCAACTGAAACATCGCCTTCCCTCGATCTTCATATCATTCTTCTGCATTGCGAGGGGCTCTCACAGTGCATGTTCGAAAGCCAGGGTCTCTGTCAGAATGGCAGTTGGACACGGCGCACTGATCTGACAAATCAGTGTGGGTGTTACAATAGCGATACTTGTTTGTGGGCAGCGGCTCCTTGCAATCATGTACCGCACAGCAGGGATGCCCCATTGCAATTTCATTGGTGACAACAGACCGGAACACAGCTGTAATTTCACCCTTTTCTTTTTTAAGGTGTCGTGTGCAAAGGCTACACACATGGTCCCATCCTGGTTGTCCCGTTCCCGTCATCGCCACATTACATGCTTCAATAGCATCATGCCATCGTTCCGCAACTGTAGGTGCTTTATGTGGCACACGGAGCAAAGTTTTGTTGTGGCAATGCCATTCAATGAGCGCGTTGATGTAAAAAGCTTCTCCAACCAGTTCATAATCCATTTGAAAGGTGATGGGCCAGTCTTGCGGTAACATCATCGACCAAGTATGAAGTTCAGCAGTTGCTTGATAAACTTCCACACATTTTTGCATTGATGTCCTAGATTGCTATGCTAGTAAATTTTCACGCAGATACATATTCATGGGATTGGGCAACATACCAAGCACTAACTGTCTGCCCTGTGAACTGCGCAACTAACTGCGTCTCGATGAAGAAATGCGTGGAAATCTGGAAGTACTTAGGTACCTCCTGGTAGTAGCTTCGTATGTTATCCTTGACCGAATAATCGTGGTGATAGCATGTACAACACTCTACCTCACAACGCACATCGGTCAAGGGGGTTCTGAGCATGTTGATGTTTCACTCATGACAACAATACGTAGAAGTAGTGAGAATTGGTAGAGGGCCGAAAGCCTGTGTGAATAATGTTGCTTCGATGGTAATAGCTTGATCAAGATCTGGAGCAAGACGTTCGTCTGGGCCTCACGATCAGGGATTTCGAGTACAGGATCCCATCGTACACGTTCGTGTAGGTGGATAAAGTTCAAGTACCCCTGGAAGGAATGTTAGGATGAGTGCTGAGAAATGTTTGGGACCACATACCAATACCACAGGAATGTCCATAATTGAGATACGCATGAATGAGGGTGGCGAGATCTGGTGTGAATGATGCGACACCAATAAGCTCCCAGGTGAGGTTGCGGAAGACTGACCAGCAAAGATCCACTGAAGCTTTGTCAAGTTCTAGGCTAGCCATGAGAAAGTATACAATATTCATGGGAAGAGATTGTGGGGCAGTGTGGAATGTAGAACGCTGAGTGAAAGCAATGCGATCTTGCATGTGGTTGACATGGTTGATAAATTGCAACACTTTGTTGAAACCGAGGTGCAAAATTTCGGGATTCCTTTGACACAAAGCCATGACCTGTCCAAGAGATGACAACATTGTAGTATAGCTTGAGAAGTTATGAAAAGCGACGGCGGCGGCAGTGGTGTGGCGGAACACCCTGTTTGTGGGTGTGTGAGGACGTGAAGAGCTTATGGGAGCTTACATAAAATTTGACATTGCATTGCATGACCAAGCAACTGTGGGCAGTCATGGTGGGCCATGGCCGTCAGTATAGTGGGCATGTATATATGCAATTTTCCTGCCATTTCCCCTTTGTTCTCAATTTTCTCCCTGGGAAAATTGTAACATTGATTACAAAATGCTTGGGTGTGAAAATTGTGATAAAATTAACAAAAATGCCCTGGATTGTGTGGGGCACAAATCTGAGGCAAATTCCTAATTTTCACCCCAATCAAATCCTAACTTTGTTCAACATCTGCACCCCAAACAAATGTTGACCAAAAACACACTTTGTTCTCAATTTTCCCACCATACAAATGGTGTCAAAATTCAATCTTTTTACACAGTTTTCCCACACTTTTCTCTAGGTACATTTTGTGTCATGTCTCCAGTGAGTGCGAGACATCACGCGCGCCTTACGTAATTGAACCCGCTCGTGGATCTTTGCAAAAGTGACTGAAATAGCACTCTTTTAGTACATGGCTACTGTCAAGCTCGCGACCCTCGCTATTAGAGTGAGTCTATAGAACATGCAAAACGATGCATCGCTCATCCAACTACGAGACCATAGCCAAACCTATCAGCGCGCGATTGAAGCATGAAGCTCAACAGTGTGTTAATATTCCTGGTATTTGAAAGGTTTCTCCTTACCTCAGACTTGGCTACGCTAGGCACCCGTTCTTCCGTCGTATCTGTGTCCAGTTGGCCCAAAGAATGTATCGATATGAAATGAAGCTGGGCACCGTCGTGCTCGGCCAGCCACCGCGGACCATTAAACCTTTGAGTGAGACAAAGTACGTACCTTACACTATGTACTCGGGCTTTTCAATAATAGTACTTTCCCCGGACAGGGCCATAGACAATGGAGCTAATTTCATTGCAGAGTCGTTTCTGTTTGCTGTTGCAGCTTCACTCATAGTGGCGGAGACCTGGCGAAGCTCTAATAAGGAGTCAAAGCGACGGGAAGGCGTCACTGACCAGCTAGAAGAGTTGTCCATTAAGATGCAGGAACTGTCCGCAGACTTCTCTCGCGTTTCAGCGAACTTTGAGGAGAGATTGAATGAGCAGAGAGCTAGGTGAGAACTAATACGCTTCGCAAGGTCTTTCCTCATTCAATTCACGTAGACATGAAGAAGTTTCTCGTGTGCTGCAAACAATAGTTGATACTGGTTTACGCGGTGGTTGGGTGGAATTCCAAGATAGACCTCTAATGGTTCCAAGGATTGATATCCCCCGCGAAACTCAGGAATTGGCTCCCCCACCTCCCGAGGATCCCCCAGATGCCCCTCCGGCGGCCAAAGATGACAATGATAATAAGTAGACAGGACATACAGACTAATGCATGTGGATGATGGTCCCCATTGATACATGTATCGATCTAACATGAATAAAAGAAATCAAACATCATTTCATAGAAAAGTCCACGTGGATTATTGAATACTGCATTCCCCGCTGGGTGGGCAGTGCCTACTCCACCAGCTCTTCCGCCGTAAATCCTTCTTCTGGATGGGTCCATCTGCCCGCGTGATCGAAATGGTATATTCAACCTGTCCCTCTGTCGGTATGTCGTACCACCATTGGAGGGTCTGGTATTGGACCTCCCATCGCCCGCCGGAAACTTCAACCGTAACGTCAACAGATGAATGCGAGACCAACGTCGACACACTAGACGTGGAGGAAATAGGACTGGCTCCTCCATCGGAGTTGCTGTGATCATCATACTCCCCTTCACCATTCGCCTCCCGCTGCTGCGAGCGGGCCACCAGCTGCTGCGCCGCAAAATGTACAAGTGGTAAGAAAATCTCAGTCGAATGCTCCCTCTGAGTTGGTTTTAGGGCATCCTGGTCTTGTGGGATGCTGCGTCGTGATCGATCCTCTGGTGTTACGCGGACAGTGAGCTCAAACCGCGCTTGGCTAATATCGAATCGCATGTTGATTGGCACGCCTACCGTGGCAATAGGGTACGGACGGGAGAAGGCGTGCACGGCTCGTGCACCTTCGGTGAGGAATACGAGAGGGTCACCCCAGCGAGACAAAGACGGAATTTCTTCTTGCCGGAGCCGATCAGCGTCCGTTAGGTGTGGTCCCAAAGTTAGAAGGGAGAGCATGGAAGAGCTGCGCATCGGCCGTGAGCCAGATGCCGAAGACTCCTTCTTCAGAAGATGGGTCGCCGATGTTGCATATGCACCATGCGTCATATGATGTCGTGATTTTGGCAGCATATCGCACTCGCTCCATATACTCAGATCCTCCAAATTCCATCCGTCACCCCATTCGTGTGAATTATCGGTACAATATGTCCAAATGGTCCAGTTGATGCAGTTCGGCCCATCTGCGCCGTTCAAACTCGCGTCGAGGGCTTTCTGTTGATTAGTGTAGTCCCCAAGATATTTCCCATCATCTGTGCAGCCATACGAACGTTTCCGATCCATGTCGAAGGGTGTACCGATTTCACCAAGGATAGTGGGATATGAGCCGATGATCTGGGTGTCCTCTTTCAGTATGCCGAGCTGCTCTTGTAACGACTTGCGGATGGTGCGTTCCCCAATTTTGACAGCCTGTAACACACTCCAGTATTTACCACGTAATATCCCAAGTGCATCGGCGTTAAACCAGTTCCAATGGCGCGTAACTAGGGTGAGACCATCGTAATAGTGAGCAGAGTAGCACGCCCGGCCTCGAACATCTGCTTCGTCCAGTGATGGGGGCTGAACAAATACCGGTGGCTGAATAAAGTGAATCGCTTCGGGGTGTGATTCACGTATGCGCCGTACGAACTTTTGCCAGTGCGCCTTCCAATAATCCTCGACAAAGACAACAGGCCTGCCTGGGTCTGTGGGTGGATATGCAAAGTATTGGGGATTCAGAATTTGACAAGTTTGGATGTCCCAAACGCCATGCTGTGCCCAGATGCAAGTACCAACTTTCCACTCTGCGCCGCGTTTCCATCCCCAACGAGTATTTATGCCATCTGGTTCGGCGCTTGGGTCAAGCCACAGCCTGCGACCTTTAGGGTCGATCGTCACGGTCCCATCGCGCTGGGGTCCAAACATGGTGAATTTCAAATTCTCCACCGTCTGTTTCTCGCCCATGCCGAGACGAAATGATTGAAGAATGGTAGGATGTGTACCCTTCTTGAGGCTGGCACCATGTGTAGTTTCCGCATTGACAAGGTCGGGGTTACCGCACAATCCTTCAAAGGGTTCATTTATGCTGTCCCACCCAATAACGCATGAATCCAACAGGTCACCAGCATCGCGAATGCGATCCGCAAGAAGCCCAAAGGCAGTGAAGTAATGGTGTTCAAGGTAATCTTGGATATTGACACCGTCAATAATGCATTTAGGCGCAAAATCACGACCCGCGAAGAAAAATGTAAAGATTGTTAAGGCAGCTAGACGTCCGTAATTGGTCGACCAAAGCATGGCGGGAAGGGAGGCTGGGTCGGGATTCTGTGCCACAGGATATTCACAATGTATGATCGATGCTTGAGTGGCGGTGATGTTACGCGGGTTGATACCACACGCCACAAGCGTCCAGTAAGGCGCGCCGGAACCACCAGAGAATCGGGACCACTGGAAATAAATAAATAGGAGGCTTGTAACGTGTCAGCATGCAGTACTTACGATATCCTGATGAGGGTCCATAAATATTTTAAATCCATACTCTTTGCACTTGCGCAACACGCGAACAGTGTAGTCCATAAATTCGTAATCGTACTTTCCACTACGGGCCCCGTCAACCCAGGCATAAGGACAATAACCACCAAGTAACTTACGGTCCCTCATGCTCCAGTGCTTCCCAAGTGACAGAATATCTGAGCATGTTGAAACCCCATCCTTTTAGTCGCGACAGGTGAACGTCTGCTGAACCGTTATCCAAATTCAATGGTCTTCCCATAAAGGATGTGTTTCCTCCTTCTGCCTCCTCCCAGAATCCATCTAGGACCTGTGATGGTGAGCCCGCCGGTGCTTTAGACGATCCAGATAAGTTAACGCCTCGTAGTAAAATGCTTCGGCCATAGACATCGACAAAATTGGCTGAAGTTGTGTGGATATAATGCTCAGGACAGGGTTCGCCTGTTGCTGGGGAAAGGTCTGGTACTCGAGGCATACGGGAGGGGTGAGGAACAATCGCGAAAACCGTTCGCTTTCATCGTACGATTGGAGGACCATAGGCACCCACATATTATATCATACCCGACCGATAAATCCGGTGATCACTGAGGGCAACACCTTTAGTCGCCTCAATAATCGTTCTTGGAGATAACTGCGTCCGATCCGCAGCTCGCGGCCATAGGTAATAACGACTGTTATTGATAGTACCCTTCGTTTTACAATTAATCCTGGTGGCCAGAAATGTCCCATATTAACGAGTGCTGCCAGGGGTTGACTAGTGACTGAGTGTGAAGACAGAAGGGGGTAAATGAATCCCAAGGGAGGCATGTTATACGCTCCCCGAGTATACCTATACGCATCGTTAACCAGGGACGAGCGCTCCGACAAACCCAGACGCTAAAGTGCAGCCTCTGATAATTCCATCAAGTGAATCCTCACCGATATACGGAGACAACTAAGCATGGCGGTCGGGAGCATCAGCTGTACATTTGTGCACATGCATAACCCCGTCTCGGGAAGTGCAGAGGAAATCCAATGTTGAATGATACCGTATTAATAGTCTTAGTATATAAAATGATAACGCGTGGTCATTCAACATACGACATATGGTGTGCAGGTTTATCTGATTATCTGAGAATACAGTCACTTGGTCGAAAGGAGTACGCTTATTCTCCCCCTCAGGATTATTGCCCTGCACAACGCCGGCACGGGAGAACGGCCACAATTCCTTCCGTGGTCCGCGTTCCGAGAACTTGAAGTCGGTTTGATCCAGGCCTTCTCTCTGAAGTGCATCCAACCCCAGCTTCGGTGTTTTTTCGGTTTGTCTCGGAAGTTCGGTTCTTCCTCATCTATAAATGCAACGCATACCATCTATAGGGAGATTCCAACAAGTCGAAGAAGCTTACTTGAGGAAGGAGGGCTATCATCGACGGAAAGTGACAACTCTTCTTCTCTCAGAGTCAGTTCGACGAGACCAGAGCTATCAAGTGATAAGGCAACAGTCTCCCTGGAAAGATCAACAACTTTGGGAGACAACGCCTGGTCAACGAGGCCAGACGCGGAGTGCTGCGGTGCGACGTAGTTGAATCCTGTCAAGAGGTCTTCTGCAAGTGCCGGATCCATAGTGTGCTTGGAAGGTTCTGATAGTCGCGGTAAAGGATCCAAGTCTATGCGTAGTGACAGGGGGGGTTGATACGCCGGCCTGTAAGGATCTCAAGGCGAGCTGGTAAGTGCTTTTCATTTAAACAAGCTAGAATATTTCACTTTCATAAGCGCATCGCATAATGGCATCCCAATTGCTATATGAAATCAGTATATTATTGCATGTGGAGCCTCCTGACAAATACGTACATGCTTGAAAACCAAACGTTTGCCATAGCCTTCGTGGTATCAGGACGCATAGACGGCGTCGGGTTTGTCAGCTGGAAAACACTTTTTATTAATTAATTTAAGAAAAGAAGAATGCAAACCTCGATAAGGAAGGATTGCAAAACCCGAGGGAACCTGCTTTGTCGTATCATATCCGGAGAATAATAATGGTCTTCCTAATAATTTCATTAATCAGCAATAAATGCGCTAGATTCAGCATCCTTGCCTTTTTCATCATGCCAAATAATATCTGTCCAAAGACAACGCCATACGCGTATACGTCCGTTGGATATGACACGGGGATTCGTATCTCCTCCAAGAGTTCTGGAGCTTTGTAACCTCGTGTTCCTACACGAGACTGCGTATGATGCATTTCCTTAGGTATAGACGAGTCAAACTGGATGGCATATCCAAAGTCCGAAAGTTTGACGTTTCCCTGATCCCCGTTCGTTAATATATTGAATTAGAATCAATAGATCGCTCTTACCTGCCAGTCAATGAGTATATTCGACGGCTTGATATCACGATGCATGATGCAGTGTGTGTGAAGGTGATGGATAGCAGCCAGCTAATGTAACAATGTACAAATGGTTGTTTCATGCCTATTGAACGATAAAAACATATTTGTACATACCAGCTGTGCAGTGTACAATTTCCCTTCGTTAGGATATAACCGGTAGCTTCCCAGCCGCGAATGCAAGTCCTCTGGGCACCAATCCTACGCATATATATATTGTCACATGAAGGATATTGTATAAAATCAACCAGCATACCATGATGAGAAAAAGGTTTCCACGAAATCCGAACGCCCACTCGAGATCCATGACGAAGGGGTGAGGGGCCTTTTCGGTCAAGTGGCTGAGAATTCCTAATTCCCTGCGGACATGCTTTGCATTGCCTTCTTCAATAACTTGTTGACGGTGGAATGACTTGACGGCGTAGCATGTTCCCATCCTCTCGCCCACGAAAACTCTAGCCTGGCCACCCTGACCTATAAGTCTGGTCAACCAGATGGTTGTGCCGTTCGGATCAAGAATAGGGACCGTTGACAGCCGAGATCTCTCTCGTAACACGCATGCGAACATAGACGGGTCGCCGGTGTTGGTGGTATAGGTCGCCGCCTGGCTTCCAGGAGACGGCGTATTAGGGACACCAGTCTGTTCCAGGGGAAGAATTGAGTTGAACAATTTGCGTACGAATGGCATGATAAATTAACGAAGGTATAGGATAAGGCAGGGGGATGCGATCAACGCAGGAGTGCCGAGGAGAAACTGGCTGAATGCTGGATAAAATATGCTTTGTTTTATGGCAGCCACTCTGTTTAACATAAAGGCATTCTGAAACAAGATTAGAGCTAGAATCCATTACCTAGGAGACTAAGGTACCCCCTTCCCCGTGCAGAAAGCTCGCATGTCTCGGCGGCCAGTGTAAAGCACCACATAACATATATCTCCAAGTCCCTGTCGAATATGAGACATGTTGAATATATTAGAGTTACACGTACCCTGCTTTACACAAACGCCATGCTAAGGACAGGTTGTGCATCCCACTGGCAGTAAGAAAAGAAGACTCGATCCCAACGGGACGAACTTGACGGTGGACTCTGTCCGGATGAATTATTTGATAAATAGACTCTCAGATAAAGTACCGTCGAATTCTTCTAAGTAGCTTTCACGTTTGACGCATAATGCATAAGGTTTCAAGATTATAAAAGGTGGCTGGTGAATGCACGCCACACACATTCGTACTCCGCTTCAAGCGTCCACTGTATGGCTCAAGTTCTACAAACGACTCCATATACTCCAGTTTTTCCTCCTACCCTCCCAAATCCATCCCCAGTATCACATGCATCTATGTCATATGATTCCTCTAGCGAAGATCTCCACAAGCAGACTCAGAAACCTTACATGGACAGTCTAAAGGAACGATACCTACTTCTTGCATCTCTCCCTGAGGAATTATGTCCACCTTCTCGCGAAACAAGCCCTGGGGCACATACCAGAATTGAGGCTTTGAGTTTGCGAATGCGCAACGCTAGTCAACACCGCTTGCCGCTAGAGCTATCGCTGGCCTGTGCTGGAGTGAAAGGTGGCAATTGGGTCGGCGAGCCGCCTCTCTCCGATCAAGATCAAGATGAGAGCGATTATTGCTTGCCCGACACTGAAGCGGAATGGTTTCTGTGGGAGAAGAGGAAGAGGGTGGTGAGAGAGAAAAGGAAAGCCGATAATCTGGCCGAAGAACATAGAAAGAAGATCACAAAGTGGAGTGAAGAGGTAGAAGGAGGTATTTCTCTGGAGACCAGTGAGATTCCCGGGAAATCGCAACGATGCAGAGGGTCCGAAGCACCTAACCATGCTACTGCCAACTGTGTGACCACAGAGACAACGACAAGTCGTTATTTCCCTGCTCAGCTGCCGCCTCGTGAACAAACTCGCGAACCTTCGGATCCTGTGGATCGGGTGTCATCGCCGATTCCCATCCCTCCAGCTCCCCCTCTGGAATCTTTGCTTGATTTCTGTGACTCAGTTGGTGCACATGTCTATTATGTGTTGAGATTACTGAATGTTTGAGTCTAGTTCTCTCTTCCTGACTCTCCTTCCGGAGTATTGTGTGGTCAGGAGCGCCATGACCAACTCCTAAGCCCAGATGATATCTCCCCATCTCCATCCTTCGCTCTTCCAGATAAGAATATTTCGACACCTCTTGGACGAATCCAGAGTTCCGAACAAGTTCTTCAATTATCGTCTCCCGTTTCGCCTCCTAGAAGTTTGCGCCCTCTTGCGGCGTCCCAGACCTATTCATTTCCATCTTCCTTGAAACGCCGGCGTGAGGCTGACCAAGCCAGTCAGATTCTTTCCGTGGAAGGTGCAAGCCCCGGGCCAAGCACGCCCCGCGGGGCAAAGAAAGCAACGACAATAGAACCCATAACTCCCAAGTCTGTTTCTCGACCACGTGGCTCTCAAGACACCAAAGATCCTAAGAAACTTCCAACACTAGACGCACTCCTAGCTGCAAGCGCCAAAAGGGCCTCCTCGAAACTTAGGACGCCATTGATCAAGGTTCGCCGCAAGGTTACCTGTGAACCATCGACCTTGCTATCACCAGAGCGTGTAGATTTGTTCGCAAATTCTCAGTTTGCGTCGTCGCAGCCATCATACTCTAGATTTCGCCCACAATTTCATTCGACGCAACATCGCGCTTGGTCTCTACCACCATCACCGAGTCAACCGATGACCTCAACACAGCGGCCTATTAGCCCTCAGAAGACGTATGGTGGAACAGCTTCGTCTGGTATTGGCTTCTATCAGTCACAGTTCAACGTCGAGAGTAGGGTTGATCAGGTTGCCGCGTTTATGGATGAAGATGTGTGGGATATGGAGACATAATTTATCATTATTCTTTCGAGTTTATATGGATTATCTTTATCGACCTTTGTAGTTTAAAATTTTAAATCTTACGTCTAAATATTGTTTGTTTAGTCACGTGATTTCGGAATTTCAAATACTGGTCGAAGAGCACTGTCCACCGTCGTCTAGGCAGTACCGTCACTTCCTCTTACGACGTCATGTCGTCGAGGAGGGACTCTAGGGTTCACATAGCAGCAAGACAGAACGATGCCTTGTTAGAATTTGAAAATTGTGAGTTTGCAATCCACCTTGTCTTTCAACGAGATTTTGACATGGTTTCAGTTAAGAGGAAGTACTTACTAGTTAATAAACATATCACCAAGTAAATGTTCTTCCTGGTTCACAATCGGCGGTGACTTGATTCAGTTTAAATCTGATGTAGGCTTAACTCCACGCTGAGCGTGCGCGTCGAGGAGCTTAATACTCAGGTCTCGACTCTTTATGTGGAGAATCTTCGTTTGCGTGCTTCCGAGATCTCTTTGCTATCACAACTCAAGAAAGAGAGAAAGAAATCTCAGCTGGTGATGGACGAAACAGAGAATGCGGTCCGTGTCTCCGTATCCGTGGTTATTTAACTCATATAACACATAGGTTGGTAATCTCATGGAGCATTTGACAAAAATGCGTACGTCTATGGGTATTCGGAACGTAAAAGACAGTCCATCATGTAAGTCATTCGACCTTTTACAGCGAGATATGCACATATCTCCAGACGATTCCTCTAGCTCCACCGACGAAACGGAAACTCCCATCACCCCCAGTACAGCCGCCTCGCGAAACCGTTCGTCTAGTCAGATCACCCGGCGAAACTATCACTCAAATTCGTGAGTCTGATGAAGAAGCAGATGAAGACGATGATACGCCCACTCGCACGATCACGACCCGTCGACCATCCGCCAGCCGTCTTCCTCTTCCTCTACCGAAACTTGCGATCCCTCAGACCACAGCTACAGCAAGATTTAGTACAATTCCTCATATAAACCTTACTGCCGAAGTCACAAAACGAAAGCCGGCTAGGCGAAAGAGCGGACTTCTAACGGCAGAACATCACTTGGCGGTGGAAAGAGCACCAAGTCCTCTCACGGTCCCCGTGAGACGTTCACGGAGAAGCTCAATAGAGCGCGAAGATGAGGAGCGCGAGGTTGAACTAGAAATAGAAGGTGGGGTTGATACAGAATCAAGGATTGATTCAGTGTTCGAACGGGAAGAGACATCCAAGGCGATTGAGGAAGCTGACGATGTGGATGCCAGAGATACCTCGAAAGTGATGGAATGGATGAGGAAAACAGATCGGAAAGGGAAGGCGAGAGAGTCTCTGAAAGACCTCGAGCGCGAAGGGGATGTTCACAGTAACAGTGAGAGAGAGTCTAGCGAGGGTTCAAAAGAGAAGGAGAAGCGGCGGTTTGGCATTAAGGATGTAACCAACTCCCCGAGGAAGTGTCCTTCGGAATTTTTAGACGAAAAGCATACAGGAACGCCAGGCAAGCCACCATCTTCCATGTTCGTTTCAGTTCTGATTACTAACTATTCCGTAGCTCCTCCGAACTCTAACCTCACAACGCCATCCTCTACAAACACGGAGCTGTTTGATACAATGACGCCGAGAGCCAGCGTTTCCCCCTTTTTATCGGCGGCATCCACTCCCGTGACAGATAATGGTTCCGAAACTGGAGACGGCACTGCTGGCAGGGAGAGAAGAACAAGGAAAAGTGTAAACTATGCGGAACCAAAACTTAACACGTATAATTTTTGTCACGACATCGTACACAGATGCTAATTTGCCATTTCCAGCAAAATGCGAAAACCGGACCCTCCACCCGATTCTGTGAAACTAAGGACTTCTGCAGGTGGCACAGGGTCCCGACGCAGACGATCAATCCCTACACCAAACCCTGTGGCGGCATCTGATGACGACGGAGACGCAGATGCCGAAGGATCGGGCCCAGGCGTGAGATGGATGGAGGGTAGACGGAAAACCGTGCATAATCCAGTTCACAGTACCCCTGATCTGCCTTTGAACGTCGGAACTAATATGGGTGGCGATGCATATGGTGTGTGGGGAGACGAAGCACGAAGGCATAGCATGGCTGTTTAGACTAGTGGTATACATTTTCTCTTGTAAGTTCTGTTTCTCCTCCTCATGGCTGGCACGCATTCTCCTTGTACCACTTTTCACATTTTCTGTCATTATTTTCACTGTTATCCATGGCCTCACGGGAAGACTTTGTTTATACGCTGTCTGAGAATGAAATGAGCGCTCGTCCTTACGGTATTCATTAACTCCATTATAACGTTCACTAATATTTGTAGGGCCTGGCTTATTGAACTCTCTGTGTTGTGTCTACCTTTGCTTGTTTGCAACAAGCTTCAACGCCTTGTAGGCTGGGACTCTGCTCTCATCTGCCGTCCTCGACTCCTCGGTGTATGCTGAAGACTTGAATTTCAAACAATGTCTCGCCAAAAAGATACTCTATTGGCAGATAGGGCTTCTCACCATGTCGACTTATCCACAAAAGCTAAGGGATGTAATTCATCGATCCAAAAGCACAACGCGTTTAGTAAAATGGACTCACCAGTATTTTCAAATTTCAATACTCCTCACGGCCACTGTGGTCGGCGACCTAGTTCTATGCTTTTGACTAGACTCAACGGCGTAGACGAAACCTCATCTCCGACTATTTCATCTCCTGAAACCTTCAGCAATTCATCCGACGCTCACTACGTACCTGCTTCTAGCACACCTGACCTTCTTTCACCCAATGTCTCCAGTTACGTCTCCTCTCCTCACGTTCCGTTCGTTCACGCCACGTTCACAGCACGCCTTCACACTCTTTTACAAGCACTTTTAGACGCACAGTGTGAACAGTCGCCGGAGAACCCCGTATCACAGAATTCCTCAGATGATCCAGGGTGGATCACAGTCCCTGAAGATGACTATTATTCTAAAAACATGATCAAACAGGATGCTGACGCTGGGACTGCCATTAAGTTTGAAGACCTAGAATCAGACGGCAGGTCTTCAATTATGTCCAACAATAACTTTCATGTGTGGACACCAACTGCTCCTGACAATGCACTGACAATGTCATACATGGGATATCATAAAACTCAACTGACGCACCAAAACAAGAGGAAACATGACAACTCGTCTGCTGAAAACTCTTGTTCGGGCGAAAGCTCTGCTCGCAACACTAAAGGTCAAACAGCTAAGAGAAAAAAACTGCGATCCGACACCAGTTCATCTTCATGGCTCAGTCATCAGACAGCTTCGTACAGAAAACTGAAGACTCTTGGCTCCGTAACGTCTTCGTCCTCTGGTACTAGCTCCGCCTCAAAGGGCTTAAACACGCCTCACTGCTTTTCGCACCCGATTATCCATCCGCCTGCAGAACTGCCACTAGTCCCCAAAACTATAAGCGAAATTGCCAAATGTCGTATCCAGGCTCTCCTCCGACGTGAAAAGTTATACCGCATCCAAGATGGCCTTCCAGCGGGTTCATTTGAGCCTTCAGACCTCACGGAGAATGAAAAGCAATATATTTTCGGCATAGAAGTTGAGTTTAGGCAGGAGGTTGTCCAATGGATTTTTGACGTGATCTTAGCCTCATGCTCATCTGCATTTTTTGTCTCACTTAATGCTCACTCATTTTGTTTCCAAGGTTTTACCTCCTAGGTCCTCTAAACCACGGGATCTCTACCGACACCTCAAATGCAGCGAAGAGACGCGATTCCACGCCATGTATCTTTTCAGCCGCTATATTTTGCGTGTTGGGGAGTGTAGCCCCCGGGATCGAGATAAAAAGGAATCCACCGCGATACAGAGAGCACGACGAGAGCTCACTTGGGATGCAGCCTTCGGCTGCTTGGCAATATCTACGAAGGTAAGCAGATGAAATCGTTTTCAAACTATTACTGCCTCCTTTCCGCAGTTTTACCATGATTTCCTTCAACCGTTATATCCCATCTACAGTAAGGACTTTCTGGTGATTTCTCCACAGAATTTGAGTCGTGACCAATTTGAGGTAAGGCTCGTTCCAGCACAATTTCACATCCGTTATTGAGATCTCACCAGGATACCCAACGGGATATTTTGGATGCTTTTGACTACGAAGTTCATGGTGTAACGCCCCACGCCTACTTTGAGGAATTTTGGGCTGCACTTCCTTCACTACGAGACATCCTTGATTTCCCATACGCTCAAAAAATTGTACAAAAGGAAATGTGGGAGACACTCCAGCACGCCTCACTCCGTATGGAAGTATCTGTACTTGGTCGTCTCCTGGCTGATGCAAATTGCTTAGAATGGGACCTTATGCGATTTCCTGTCTCTCTTCTGACAGCAGTAGCTTTGATCGAAGGCATCGTTTTTGCGCTTGCTGACGAGTATCAGAATAATGGTAACGGTAGCGGCATCAGCCAGTCGGAAACCGGAGAGTCTCGAGACGAAGGTAACCTCAAGCAAGCCCACGAAGATATCGAACCGATTAACAATGAAATTGCGATGCTTCTTGGGGTTTCCACTGTGAGTTTCTTCGGGTTTCTTCGATTCCCTTTTGTAATCTAAGGCTGTGGCTGCTTAGGGCGACTTGCAGGCGTGTCGACGTTGGATGCTATCTACGTAAGATGTCACCGCATTGTTATTCAGTATTCGATGGGGATGGTCGTAACCTTATACTTTCATCTGGAATACAGCTATGAATCCACGCCCGAGGCCAAGTCGTGAGCTTCGAATATGCAGGCATTATATCTGTCTCGTCTGACGCTGTCAGCTAAACGATGAGCTCCGAGGGGGCACTCTGAACATACATACAATCCTGGCTCAAATTGTAACTTGTTTGTGGGCCCCATCACCGTGCGTAGGTGATTTAAGAAGCCCTTTCCACAATATCATGGGCTCTTTAAGATGTCCCTCTCGACTCTACGAACATTTCGCTCGTCGGCTAGGTAGGCTAAGCCCTAATGTGTATAGACTTCCGTCCCTCCTCCCAAATTTATAACCCCGTGCTTGTTCTACCCATGGCTGCATCCACCACATCCGAGACAAGGGTCTTCAAGTTGCTATCGATTACTGCCTTTCATAGACGAAATCGCCTTCTAACCAAGTTGATAGAGCGACGCCATCGGGGCTGTTTCGTCCATCTATCATGGTTCCGGCGTGGTTCCGCGAGTGCATCTTGAAGTGGTCCTCCGTAAATACATTCTGACTGTACCTAGGTGAAGCAACGATCGCTGCCAGTTGTGAGAGGGACAATCGTGAGCTCGTTGAGTCGGGAAAAAGTTTCACTTCGCATGAATTTAGCTTTAGATTCGAGGCCTTGAGACACGTTCTAGGATGATGTTAGCATCATGATAGGTATCTGTCGGGAATAGATATAGACCGGCACCGCTTACAGTCGTGGATCACTATTTAAGGTCAGCTGAACTCCGTTCCGTCTAAGATCTCCATCCTGACCCGCTTGCCTGTTCGTCGCCCAGGGCTCATTTGAAGCATTTGGTTGCTTCACCTGTTTGCATCCCAATGGCCTCCCAAGTCTCCCAGCAATATGCCTGTATGTTCTTTTGTTGAGGCATGCCGTGCAGCTCTAGTTGACTCGTGCAGTCCGATCCCAGAAACAGCTTGATCTTGTCGGTGGTTCTCCCGCTTACGAGTCCTTCGAGAGATTCCAGAAGCCAGAAGCAACTGCACGAACCTACCAACACAGTCCAGACGGCAAGCTGTTTGCATATGCAGTCCCTACAGGGTGAGTTCTTTTGACTTGTGGCTTCGATGTTCAGTCCTGACACTTTCATACAGCGTGCGTATTGCGAACGCTGAGGATGGGGAACTCATTCAGGAACTCCCATTGCCCAACATCATTGAGCTGGGGTTCTCCCCAAAGGCCACGTTTCTGTCGACCTGGGAGCGTCCAGGTTCGTTCTGATGGAGATTTTAACAAATTGTAGCTCTAACAGTGTTGGCAGTCCGCCTGGAAGACGGCTGTCAACCCAAAAACTTGCGCATCTTCTGTGTTGCATCAGGCGAGGAAGTTTTCGCCTTCACCCAAAAGTCACAGGAAGGTTGGAATTTGCAGTACACGGCGTCAGAATCGCACGCTGTCAGGCTTGTAGGCTCTGAGGTCCAAGTTTTCAATCCAGCGGACTGGTCAAAAGGCGTTATAGATAAGCTCAAAGTCGAGGGCTCCACGAGCGTTACACTTAGTCCTGGCTTGAACCCACACGTGGCTGTCTTTGTCGCTGAAAAAAAGGGTGCTCCAGCGGTAATCCGTATCTACGGTTTGCTCACCCTCTCCTCCCCACCTACGAGCCAGAAAACTTTCTACAAAGCCGATCGCTCGCAGATCAAGTGGAATGCACTTGGTACTCAGTGCTTGGTGCTCACCCAAACGGAGGTGGACAAGACTAATAAGAGCTACTACGGCGAGACGGGTTTGTACCTATTGAGTGCAGCCGGCAATTTTGATTGTCGTGTCGCGCTTGACAAGGAGGGACCCATCTCCGACTTTGCGTGGAGCCCCAACTCAAAGGAATTTGGTGTTGTCTATGGATGTATGGATTTAACATCGTATATATGCTTAACTCTCCTCATCGCACTGTACAGACATGCCTGCGAAAACGGTGCTGTTCGATCAACGCGTACGCACCCTGCATGACTTTGGGTCGAGCCCGACCAATTTCATCTCCTTTAATCCTCAAGGACGGCTAATCCTTTTAGCTGGTTTTGGAAATCTTGCAGGCAAAGTAGACCTTTACGATCGCCGCAGTCTTGCCCGCGTCTGCACCATTGACGCGCCTAACACAAGTTTCTGCGAATGGAGCCCCGATGGGAGGTTTCTGTTGACAGCCACGTTAAGCCCAAGGTTACGGGTGGACAATGGCATCAAGATTTGGCATTGCACAGGACCGTTGGTGCATGTACAGTTGGTCGACGAGCTGTACCAGGTGCGTTAGTTCGAAGGAATTGCAATGGTTTCACTGACAACGAATCTAGGCGTCATGGCGATGCATGCCGCTCGATGAGTGCCCACCGTTTGGCCAGACGATGCCAATTGCCCCGGTGCCTTCGCCGTCTGCCCTAGAGCATGCTACTTCGAAGCCGCCGCCTTCGAAGCCTGCAGGGGCGTATCGCCCTCCTGGTGCCCGTGGCCTCGCGGCCCCATCCATATTCAAGCGTGAGGATGAAGGCGGTGTCCCACATAAGTCATCAAATGGAACATCTACACCCCCGCGAGGGTACAATCGTAGCCCAGTTCCTGGTGCTCCCAGCCACGAGCATGGTCACAATGGGGAGTCGAATGGAAGGGGCGGCCGGGGCGGTCGGAGACCCTATGTTCCTGGTGCTCCTATATCGCCCCCGCCTGCAGAAGGCGGCGAAAAGAAGGCCAAGCAGAAAAGGAAAAAAAAAGATGGGAGAGATGTGGAGGATCTTTCCATATCTGCGCAAGTGACTCTACCCAGTGATATACCAACTAATGGGACTGGGGGAGCGCCCCAGATGGTCGTCTCTGCGGACAACAGCGTACCTCCTACACCGGCAACGGAGGGCGGCAACCTCGATCCCATTGCGAAGAAAATTCGCAACCTGAACAAAAAGGTACTAAATCATCAATGGACTTGGGGCGGCTCTGATTCACTTTTTTTAATAGATTAAAGCGATCGAGGAGCTCAAAGAGAAGACCAAGCGCGGCGAGCGCTTGGAGGCGACACAGTTGAAGAAGATGGATACGGAGGCAGAGATTAGGAAAGAATTGGAAGGGTTGACGTTGCTGGCAGCACCAGCTGCTGCATAATGCGTATTATTAGATTTACACACGACATGTACGCTCACGGATATGACCACCTGCCAACCCGGGATGACTTTGGATTATGTTAACGCCCAAATTCTGGAAGTGGCCGAGAGGCGCTTGCTGCACACCATGAGCAATGACTTAGCTATACTGAGTTCCCATTTATCAACGTTGCTTGAGGCGCGCTCTGTTTCTCAGCAGGAACTCGATCCATTGGTTGCGTACGCAATTGCGGAGACGCAGCAAGATGGCCGTTCGCAGGATACACGCAGAGCCCAATGGGAGTACTTACTCAAAAACGAGGTCTTCAAGCTTGCGGTGTGCAAAACTTCCCTATCAGTTATGCTTTCACTTGTGTTCTCAACCTTTTGAGTAGGCCACCGAGGGCGATGAATTACAGGAGCCTGCACCTCGGTACTTCGATGAGCTCAAGTCTAGGCTGGACCTTGTACTTGCATTTACGGAACACGGTACCGATGTTTACAAAGTGGTACCTGAATACTTCTGCTCATGAATTCTATCGAAGATGTTTGCGACGCCTCGTTTCCGTTTAGCGTTCTCGAAGACCTTTTGGAGACGCAAACAGTCGCATCATGTTGGCATATATTTTCATGGATAGAGGAGAGGACTGAGCGGCTCACCACGGTTTGTGCGTTGGTTAGATGACATCCTGGCATTGTCACATGGTCCATTTTCCAGAACATGATTCCTGCCAAGGGCAAATCACTTGTCCTACTGCGTACACTGAACGATCTTTTACGGCGTCTGTCGAAAACAGGAAAGAACACCATGTTCTGCGGGCGGATACTCATATTTCTGAGTAGTGTGTTCTCGCTTGGGGAGCGTAGCGGCGTCAACCTGAGAGGTGACTATGGTCCACAGTGGGACAGCGTGGTGCCAAAGGCGAAAGAGGTTCCTCCAGAAGCTCCTGCTGATATCAAACAGAATGAGGATGAGGATGTTAAAATGGAAGGCCCGGAAAAGGAGGGTGAAACTCAGAGTTCGGAGGTGAAAATGAAGTTGCCACCTTCTGAGAAAACCGAAGAAGAGAAGAAAGAAGGTGTGCTTGATGTGGGCTTCATATCTTTGCTCACGTTAACATCATTTCTAGATTTCTACCAAACTTTCTGGTCTCTCCAGCTGCCGTTCTCCCGACCACCCTTGTTTGCCCACATGATTTCATTCGAATCCTTCAAAGACTCGGTCAACGCGGTACTTCCGGTCATTGCGGAAGCCACAAAAAAGGAGCGCGCAATGATGGGCAGTAAAGTTGTCACCGGCAACCTCAAGCGCAAACGCGAACCTACGCCACCGGAAGCAGGCGACGATGCTGGGCAGGATTACTTCTTTGCTAAATTCTTAACATCTCCAGAATTGCTGGACCTCGAGGTGGGCATAATCAATAATTTATAACTTCTTTACTCACGGGACCGCCGTAGATTGCAGACACGCTTTTTCGCCGACAATTCCTCTTTCAACTGCTCATTTTGATTCAGCATCTGCTCCATTTCACGCAGGCCGAGAAGGCCAAATGGGCCGTTCAACGGAACCGCTCGTTACATATGGATTTTACGCTCAGTGCATCGGACGCAAAATGGGCTCAAGACACATGGGAAAAGGCCATAGATGAACTGAAAGCAACGACACCCAATGGGAAGGCCTTTTCCGATACTGTTGCGGCTGTACTCGAGCGGGAGCGCAATTGGGTATGTGGTTTGTCAAATATTATGCCAATTTACGTTGCTCACCTTTCTCATAGATCAAATGGAAAAATGACCTATGTCCTCCATTTGACAAGGGGGCTATGCAACCGTCGCTGGAGGAACAAACGCGGGAAAAACGTCGAACACTGATGGAGCCTACGCCTGCTTGGCGTTACAAATGGGGGACAGAAGCGCTAACAGAGACTTGGGAGACGGGATTCCAGAGCGTACGCGACTGCGAGAATCCACCTGGGTATAGTGTTTCCTAATTTGTGTGGTTTGTGCGATGGCTGATTTCCTTCCTACTACAGGCCCGGCGAGCTGAAGGATTTTGCAAAGCGTATCAAGCAAACAGACGCTCGAATCGAAATGCGAAAGAAACAGCTCACTAGGCTTGCTGTTCCAAAGCCGGTCAACCCTATACCTGTACCCATATCTGCGCCTGCGCCTGCGCCTGCGGCTGTGTCCATGGAGCATGGCGCGAAAGTGAATACCTCACAGGATTCAGTGCCGTTACAGGACTCGCAGCTTGTAACTACACAAGCGTCCGCTCCTGCTCATACTCCTGCATCTTCGCCGGCCGTGATATCACCACCAACAGCGAAAACACCAGGTCCTGCCGCGCCGACACCGGTCGTGGCACCTGCCACCGGAGTCACATCTCTGCATCCCTCCCTTCCCCCTCGACCTGGCGTGAGCCCTGCACCGTTTAACAAACCCCAGACGCCAAATCGCTCCCAGGCACCTCCAACACCAACACCGATCCTTGCTCCCCCTCCTCTCAAACAGGACGATCAGCTGCGCGGTCTTCTTGAGGTAAACGATCACATCGCACGTTTTTCCTTCACCTGCTGACTATTGATCACCGCAGCAAAAAGATCGTCTGTCATGGCTTGCACTACGGCGAGCGCGCACGGAGCACATGCATCTTTTCGGGAAGATTGGGACGGGGGATGTGGACATGCTCATGACCGCTGTTGAGCAGGAGAAAGAGAAAGAGGCCAAACTCGCGACGGACAAGTTGGAAACGTTAATGCAACCTCCACTGTCTACCAACACAAACGCGGAGACTCCTACAGTCCCAGCCAGTGGGGTCAACGGAGATACGAAACAGGATGATGGACTGGGGGGCACGCTCACCATCACTCCGAATGGAGAAGCTCCCGCCGGAGCGGTTAAAATCCACGATACACCAGGAAAGATGGAAATAGACTCTTGAATTGTACATCTGGCATTCTTTTGTTGTTTGTATCATTATCGCTCTGGGTCAATGTTCGTCAATCAATATAGGATAACTGCACTAAAAGGATTTCCTCGTATGACTAGAAGAGCAGCGAAGTTACGGAGGGCGGTGAGGTCTTGTCCAAAATACAAAACAGGGACAATGAAGTCAAACAGTAGTTCCTTTCAATGAAGAGTAATCCTGGGTTTATTCACTACTTATATTCTCCGTTATATTTTCTAATAGTAAAATCATTGGTGAAGAGCCCCACGGATTTCATGAATAAATCCACCGTCCCCTCAAACAAAGAATTGATTCAAAAATCTCTGCAAGTTCTTCCGCGCATCCCCCCTTCCAGTCCCCCTCAATCTATCCCGCATTCTTCCGTTTCCGAACACCTCAGGTCTTTGTAATCGGAGGACAATATCCCGTGCCTCCTTTGCAACCGCTTCGACGGTTCCCGCAGGTGTCACACCCCTACGAAGCGGATTTAGCCCGTATCCCGTTCGGACTTCGATCATTTCGAAAGCGACGTCGAGCGTGAAGGTGAGGTAAGCAGCGTTAATGGGTTGGTCGGCGTCGAGGGGTCAGGCAATCCTGAAGGAAAGGAAAGGAAAAGAAAAGAGGCAGTTATAATGCGGAGCAATCGTCGACACATCAGAACTCCTTGTGTTAGTGCCTCTGTCACGCTGTCTTGTCCGCAGTGCGTTACAATCCACCCAGTTGCCTAACAAAAAAAGATAAATACATCAACTTGAACAACATGCGATGCTGATTAGAGAAGCGTGGTACTAACGTAACGAGGTGGTTCAAAATAGTCTGTTGAGGGGACCATGTCGAAAGGAGTCCTAGTCCAGATTCTTTAATCCGCTCCGTGAGTCCTGAGTGCTCGCGTCGTAGGGTGGGATAATATCTGAGACCAGTTGGTTAGTAAGAAACACTGCTTGATTGAGTTTTGGCTGGCTTACGAAGGGAATACCAAACTGCAAGAGAACGTCAACGAATATCCGCACGTATTCGTTCTTGGACCACCAGACACTTCCGAAAGAAACAGAAGGAAAATTATGAATTAAGTATCATACCTAAACAAAGGCTGTCTTACGCAGATAATAGATTTATCGCCATACTTCAAAAGCTGCCTATCAAGAAAAACCTGGAATTCGTCCCCATTCGCAGAGGCTTCTATTTCCTGCTTTTTGGATGACTCAGACAGACTGTCTATGGGAGTCAGGGGACCGATTGCGTATATTGATCGGTTGGTCTCCGAGAGCCAAGTGCGCATCCCGTCGAGGCTTTCTGGTTCATACGCGGTGTTCGAAACTGCCAAGAATCCATCACATTCCTGTGCGAACCTAAAGAAGCAGCAAAAAAAAACATGTAAGAAAATCGGGAATTAAATGAGTATAACGGCCCACACACTTGTACGCGATCTCGAAAAGATCATCTTGTGGAACATCTTCCCTAGGCTGCCAGTAGATAAGCTGTATTATCTACAACATTAAGAGATGTGGGATGAAGCTGTCATACCTCTTGAGGGGAGAACTCGTAGTCGTACATGGCTGGGATTCCAGACACCGTCACGAATTTACCCTCACTGGGACGGTAGAACTAAAGTCAAAAAAATCAGCGCTTGGCATAGCATATAAGGGGGAATACCGACCTGACTAGCAATCGCCTTTACGTCCCCCTCTGTGGTATCAGCCTGTGCACGAGCTTTTGCAGCGACATCACCCATTCCTCCGTATTTCTCGGGTCACATAAAGCGCAGGGCAGCTGAGGAATATGTGGATTGCCATGCGTAAACGGGAACACGCGTTCCGGACTGGGAGCGGATGTCGCGTAATATATTCAGTAGAAAAAACTTGTTGAGGTAGATTAAATCCAGCATATACGTGAAGTAAGGCAGAAGATACGTCGATCACTGCAATGGTTGGTTCGCGTATGGCCGCGAAAGCTTTTCTGGAAGAAAGACATTGAATCGGTTCACAGTTCAGGAATTTTGCATAATAGGCCGGAAAGTTCTTGGAGAGGAAAGGTCGCAGTTTGAAGGATTCCACGCCCTCTCCACCGAGGTTGACAACTCTGACCAAGTTACCTATAAATATGATGTCGGAAAGAAGTCTCAGGGGACGCTCACCTGATACTCTCCTTGAGATTAAACTCGTTGACGGATCCCGAGAAGTATCTGCTTATTTCGTGCTCGACCTTTTGACCGAAGCCTCCTGCTACCATAAATGTAATGACGACGTCGGAACGTTCTTTTACGATCTTAGGCACGAGGGCACAGAGTGATCGGAGATATCCTGTGAGTGATCATGATGAGTTGAGATTGGTTGGATAAAGGGAGCATAATTCGTTCTCACCCCATGCCAGTACGCAGACCAGGAGAATGTGACCAGAATACTCGATTGTTGGTTCCATGATGTAAAGGCGCGCATAATGGGAACTTGAGTGGATTAGATGATTGGACCTCGAGAGCTCTTGAGAGTCGACAGCGAATAACGCACCAGCACCAGGCAGGCGACTGATCTAAGTACGTTATCGAAACAGACATTGCAACCGGGTGGTTATTCCGAACTAGTTAGATAGTTTTGATCAGAATGGAGGTCAGGGCCAGCCAGGGCCAGCCTCGTCCGCCGAGTGCCTTCAGGCCTTCAGGCATGTTGTGCAAAAGCTTGTCCAAGAACTCCATACCACAGACCACCCAATGGACCATGACATATCATATACGCCGCTTCTCACCCTCACACACCCACAAACGGCGCTTGCTTTCCCCGGAGAAGAAGCGGAGGCTCGGAGCTTCAAGGCATGATGCGTCTTCAACGTCTACTTCTTCGATGCTCCCGGGGTCTATTGCCAGTTGAGTAAACAAGGTTACGTGGTTTCAACTGTCTTATGTAATGATTAGTCGATTATATATGAAAGGCCTCACGTAACTGACAGTATTACAGGGTCGTTATTCTCGCTGTGAATCGAATCATGAACACTTGAACGGTACATCGTCTACCAGTGTGATTGTGAGAACCGCCAGGGGACATTTTCAGGCTAGGGTACCCGTAGTGAGCGGTCAATTTGAAAGAACCGTAATATTGATGGTCACGACTCAGACTTTCTATTTGTGGGTTCAAAATACAGGGTTACACCCTATGGATAGAAAATCCCCACAGACACGTTTCATTTTTCCTTTTTCGTGGGCAGACATTTTTATACAAGTGATTCAAAAGCGGCCCAAGTGCCTGGATTCGCATCGTGGGCTGGCCTCCACCGAAGATCAATCTACAAGGCTATGCCCCTTCTTAGGTTTATTCATGACCATCAGTAAATCATCCCAGGGTTGCATATTCGTTCTCAACCAAAGTTAGTCAGAAGTGACAACGCCCGCGTAATACTCTGACTGTCAAGCTTTGACCTCGTAGCAACTCTCCTCAGCTGCGCTGATGCGTTAAAGTTCATCGCCTCTGGACCTGGCCTGGTGCAGTTTCGCTACAAAAGATGCTCCAGTTCGACTCTCAAGCTCCAATAATCCAATCTACCCAACCTAGTTACCATCTACTAACACTACACGCGCCTTTACTAGTATATCATGGAACCAAAAATCAAGTATTCTGGGCACATTCTCCTAGTCTGCGTACCAGCATGGGGTGAGAACGAATTATGCTCTCTTTATCCAACCACTCTCAACTCATCGTAGGACATCTCCGACCTCTCTGTGCTCTCGCGCCCAAGATCGTACAAGAACGTTCCGACGTTGCCATTACATTTATGGTAGCAGGGGGCTTCGGTCAAAGGGTTGAACGTGAAATAAGCAGATACTTTTCCGGATCTGCCAACGAGATTAAGCTCAAGGAGAATATCAGGTGAGCGTGACCCCGAGACTTCTTTCCGAAATATTATTTATAGATAACCCGATTGGGCAGAGTTGTCAACCTCGGTGGGGAGGGTGTAGAACCCTTCGAAGTGTTACCTTTCGTTTCCAAGAACTTTCCTGCGTATTATGAAAAATTGCTGAACCGTGAACCGATTCAATGTCTTTCTACTGAAAAAACCTTTGCGGCTATACGCGAACCAACCATCGCAGTGATCGACGTATGTCCTGTATCTCACTTCGCGTATACACTGAATGTAATTTCCCCCCACAAGTTTTTCCTACTGGATGTATTACGCGACATCCGCTCCCAGTCTGGGACGCGTGTTCCCATTTATGCATGGCAATCCACTTATTCCTCAGCTATCCTACGCATCATGGGACCCGAGAAATACGGAGGCATTGGGGATGTTGCTGCAAACGCTCGTGCACGGGCTGATGCCACAGGGGGGGACGTAAAGGCGATTGCTAGTCAGGTTAGTAATCCTTTCCTACCTACTATTATTCCATACGCTCATTTCTTAACTCTTAGTTGTACCGTCCGAGTGAGGGTAAATTAGTGATGGTGCCTGGAATCCCCGCTATGTACGACTACGAGTTCTCCCCTCAAGAGGTATGACGGTTTCATGCCACATCTCTTGACGTTGTAGATAATAAAGTTTATCTACTGGCAGGCTAGGGAAGATCTTCCGCATGGTGATCTTTTCGATATCGCGTACAAGTGCGTGGGGTTATACTCGATTTGATTCCCGATTTTCTTATTTTTCTTTTTTGTTGCTTCCTCAGATTCGCACAGGAATGTGACGGATTTTTGGCAGTTTCAAGCACTGCGTACGAACCAGAAAGCTTCGACGGAATGCGCACTTGGCTTTCGGAGACCAATCGATCAATATACGCAATTGGTCCCCTGACGCCACCAGACAGTCTGTCAGAATCATCCAAAAAGCAGGAAATAGAAGCCTCCGCGAATGGGGACGAATTCGAGGTCTTCCTCAATAGACAGCTTAAGAAGTATGGCGAGAAATCTATTATCTACGTAAGGCAACCTTTGGTTTAGTTATGCTACTTAATTCACAACTTTTATTCTATTTAGATCTCTTTCGGAAGTATCTGGTGGCCCAAGAACGAATACGTGTGGATATTCGTTGACGTTCTCTTGCAGCTCGGTATTCCCTTTGTAAGCCAGCCACAATTCAACCAAGCAGTGTTCTTTACTAACCAACTGGTCTCAGATATTATCCCACCCTACAACGCGAGCACTTATTCCATCTGGGCTCACGGAGCGGATTAAAGAATCTGGACTAGGACTCCTTTCAACATGGTCCCCTCAACAGACTATTTTGAACCACCTCGTTAGTACCATGCTTCTCTAACCGGTATCACATGTTGTTTACATATCTATCTTTTTGTTAGGCAACTGGGTGGATTTTAACGCACTGCGGACAAAACAGCATGACAGAAGCCCTAACACAAGGAATTCCAATGTATGTCGACGATTACTCCATCACATTATAACTTCCTTGGCTTACTTTCTATCTCTTCCTTTCCTTTCCTTCAGGATCGCTTGGCCCCTCGACGCTGACCAACCCATTAACGCCGCTTACCTCACGCTCACGCTCGACGTCGCTTTCGAAATGATCGAAGTCCGAACGGGATACGGGCTCAAGCCGCTTCGTAGGGGTGTGACACCTGCGGGAACCGTTGAAGCCGTTGCAAAGGAGGCACGGGATATTGTTCTCAGACTCCGGGGACCTGAGGGAGTTAGGAAACGGAAGAATGCGGAATTGTTGAGGGATAAATTAAGGGGGGAGTGGGAGGAAGGGGGAGATGCGCGGAAGAACTTGCAGAGATTTTTGAATGAATTCTGTGCTTGAGGGTAGGGTGGTTATTTGCTCGTAGAATCGGTGGCTGTGCAACCATCATCAATAATCTTGTTATTAGAATGTAATGGGGAACTTGAATATTAACATTAATAAATGTTTAAATTTTTCTTTTTTTTGGAATGTCTACACCATTTTTGAAGCTACAGAAAAGATTTCATCATTGGATACAACAAAGGATGGACAGTAAGGTTTAAATCCATATACATAACATTGAATGTTTCCATACACAATGAGAATCAAATAGACTGTTTTGCATGTAGAATGTTGCAACCCATAAGCATGGAAGGTTACATGCATCAAAGCATCATAGTACATAAAGCTTGTCAGATTTTACATTGTAATTAACAATTTTAAAATTGAACCCCTGAATAATCTTTTTATATTCTATGATGGGTGATAAGTTTGAAAGCATTCCTAATGATTTGAGTTCAGAGTGATAGATATCTATGTGTTATGAACTTGATTTCCTCTCATCAGATTTGTGGAATGTCAGAATGTTGGAATTTTGAATCAGAGACATATGGATGTTGGCTTCAACTTATGGGTTGTGCCCTCCTGGATTCCTATGTCCTGGTATTTCAAATCAGAACTCAGAGGATTGGAGAATATGGAGAAAAGTGGAATAAGACTTAGAGACAGATTGAGAAGATATCCAGTCAAGTTGAATCAATATTTAAACCAAGGAATGAAGTACATGCTGAAGTCATATATAAGGAATGAACATGATCCAAATGTAAGGGTTTTTACACTTAAGTGTGGTATCCACACTTGCTCAGACAGAACTGTTCCAAATCAGTTCTATTCAAGCAGTGTGTGGAGGTTACAAATAAGTGGTGAAGAACTTGAGGTTCTTCCCATACTATAAACTACTACAGTTGTGGATGTGTGTGTACACACAACTACAGCATAGACATAGTCTATGCATCTATTATACGTTTATGTACTTGTATATACTAATATATATGTTATTCAGGGAATTATAATTCCCTTACACCCTCCCCCTCAGGCCAAAACCGTAGGGAGGCTGACAATGTTAAAAACATTGTTATAGATGGATATCTTATCTGTGTCTGGTATTAGGAGATGGTGGGTTCATCTCCACATCTAGAGGATTTACATCCTCATATATCTCAGAGGTGTCAACCCTGAGGTCCTCATTTCTGGCTATGCTAGCACTAGTACTAGTACTAGTGGCAGTGAGGCTGCTCCCAACTGATGGAGCAGCTGCAGCACCTGTAGGCACCATGTCGGTGACTATATCGCTATAGTCAATTTGCATGCATAGTGGCATGGAGGAGGTAGCCCCCTCAGTTGCTTTACCTTTCCCTTTTGGGTCAGGTCCAATCGCAAGGGTGAAGGCCTTGCCCATGGCATGTTGTTGTGCTGACTGCGCTGCTGTACTGTAGTGCAGTTTTGTGCCAACCCTCTCATAGTAGGGTTCTAACAGGCCCATGGCATGGATGGGGTTGATGCCCCTGTGGCGGTGACAAGCATGATACTCAACAGTGCCTACTACACTACAAAAGACACTCACTGCACACACACCTATTATCATCAGCTTTCACCAGACCATCATCTGCTGTGCTACCTCCAGTCCGCCAGACACATCATCTCCACACTCATTCTATTTTTCATCAATTATATTTTCAATATGCCATCCAGCATTGCCACCACCACATCCCATGATTCGTTTCAGATGACTGCCAAGCCAGACATACACGTTGGACCATGCATTGAACTTCCTAGTTGACACTCTCCCCTTGATGTTCATTTGTCCAGTCCTCCTCCACAAGTCGCATATCGTTGGTACTATCCTCTTTACGTCGAATCTCCTGAAGGCGCATTCCGAGTATTCCCCTCATATCCTCCTTATCGCGTTCACGATTGCATTTGGGTATTCGACCCTGTCTTCCATGCTCCTTTCCACGTCATTGGCTTCGACCCAAAATGCGAACCAGTGAATAGTTGGCATCGTATCGTACTCAGGAACTACTGGGATATCAAAGAGTTTGGTCCAGGAACAGAGATTTGCTACGGTTATGTGCCCAAGGACTTCATCAAGCAGGACTCGTCTTCGTTCCCTCTCTGGAGGAAATTCGTATCCAAGTGTCGTGATTGGTTCAAATGTTTCTAAGTCGTCATCAAGCCACATGACTCACTTACTCATCTTCGGAGATATTTGACAAGCAACTGGAATCCTATTGGATGGCTATGACTCATTTTCATCACCTGACTCACTTGCTTCTTGGCTGTACTTCTATTTCCAATTGTTCCACATAGTCTATTGTCTGTGACTCACTTCTATTCTATTTCTGGCTTCTATTTCAAATTCGCTGCCACATTTCTATTCATTTCTTCGACCACCTGACTCATTTTCCATTTCCTTACAAACCACCTTCCTATTTTGGTTTTCTGCCTCTCGCCGTTAGTCATTTCTCCTGTCTGCTGTCGATGACATCGTTGTATGGCATACTTGCATCGTTTGTTGTTCTGCTCATGTATATAAGGCCTGTTTCGCCTTAGTGTACCCCAATTCACCTCTATCAGTTGAATTCACTTGTCTAAGTCTCAAGTCTAAGTCTTCTAAGTCTACTACTACTACTACGTCTACATCAAGGCCAGCTTTGTCAATCACGTGACATTTGCTGTTGTATCTCGTCTACACGTACATCAGCGTATTACGTCATCATTATCATCACTGCTACATCTTCGTCTTCATCTTCGTTCTACCTTTGTTGCTGCTGATAGCAAAGCGCACTGAGCCAAACACCAGTGTAAGTAGCCGTGCAACGATGACACCACTACCCACTGTCTTTTGGATCCATTTCCGAAAGTAAACCAACAGTGGCCCAGCCACAGCACTATGTCTGTTTTGCTGGTGGACTGAATGTTACCGCTCCAACCGAACTTGTTTGATGCAGAGGATCTCAGATTCCCATTTTCTTGTGGCATGCGCCACTGAGCTCCTATGAGGCTCTCCCGTTTTCCCTTCTGGAAAAATATGGCCTCTAGCATTGCCCTGAAGACAATGCTGTCGGTTTGTGGTGTGATCTTATTGATCCACACCCATACATCAACATCACTCAGGTTTAGCGACACATCTGATTCTTCCCTGATTGCAGCAGGGAGTGCTTCTGGATTGTAAATCCAGAGCATGAGCACTGACTTCAAGTCAGCAGGGGTATTGGGGTGAATGGCAAAACATTCCACCTGAGTAATTTCTTTGTGACTCTTTTTAATATGAGCCACAGCTCTCTTCTGAGCGGGGTATGCTCAGGGTAAGGGAGATTGACTCCCACCTTGTATTAATTCAATAGCAATGGGCTTATGAGGTTGCACGTGTTGTACCATGTGCTTTTGGTGCGCACATGGGGTGCAGGTGCTTTACTGAGTGGATGGAGAATCATCCCTGTCTGAGAATAAGGAGGGTTGAGCATGGCAGGGGTGACCTTGTTTTGCAACTTGTGCTTCTTGAGTGCACATTTCAATGGCTCCTTAGAAGGAGTCATGTGGATGGTGTTTTCATCCTCATCAGAGGACAAATCATCCCAGGGCCTATACAGTGGTACTTCATGAAGTACTGGAGCCCCTGTTTTCAGGTCAATCATATATGTGTGACCTGGCAGGAGCAGAGCCATCCCTGACTTTTCAACAGGCCATATGGGGACATTCATCCCTGCGATCAAGTGTGCTTGTGAGAGCAACTGGGGGGGAGGTGATTGAGGCAGCTCACTCCCCTCCCCTTGCGGCTGTATGTCTACAGCCGAGATTGGTTGTGCAGATGACTGTGTGGCCATCTGTGTAAGGGCCTGAGAGCCCTTATTGCATAGCTCATTGAGCTGCGCTGCTTGAGTATTGAGCAGCAATTGCAGCTTGTATAAATGCAATTCATGATTGCATATTTTGTCTTTTGGCATGTCTAAGTTGCGGTGCACATTGTTATACCATTTTTGATGGTATGAGAGCTTTTCTTTAAGCTTGTCTATTCCATCAGTATACTGATGTGCGAGGTCAGGATATGCCTTGTACACAGCATCAATGTGAATGCACAAAATGGTGTTCCAACGATGTTATCCACTATGGAACTTCAACCTCTCTTGCACACCGGTCAGGATAGATCCACATGGATCTAGATCCAACCAAGTTCCCATACCGCAAGCCACACAACTCTCTTCCAATGCTGCTTCAGGGAGGGTTCCCAGGATATGGAGTGAGAGTAGTACTAGAACAGTGTGCATATGCCTTGCAGTGGGGCAAGCAGTGCCGTCAGTTGCTGTAATGGTACTGTCCAGGCAAGACAGGGTGCATGGTCGTCCCTGTGGCTGCAGCACCATTAGTTGCTGTGGGTGATGTTGGGGCGATGGGGGGTGTGCCGTCATCACTGTTAGAGTGGCAACATGGTGGTGCATGCACTGGTGCACCTTGCGGCGCTGTCAGTTGCTGTGGTGGCGATGTCAATGCGTGGGGGGGTGCGTTGTTGTCGCTGTGAGAGCAGTGGCATCATGGCATGTGCACTGGTGCAGTGCGAGTGCACCTGCACCTGTGCCAGTGTGCATCTGTGGTGGCACACCTTGTGGCACTGTCAGTTGCTGTGGGGGATGTTAATTTGGTACTTCTCCAACCAGAACTCTTTGTCATCCGTGCACTGGAAGGACTAGAGTTTACAGGAGAAGAACATGACATCCTAAGGGACATTCATAAGGGCACCAAGGAGGGAGAGTTGGAGGACTTGGTTGCACATGCTGCTAAGGAACTTCGCAAGACTACTGGGAAGTCTGTGAAGTCATCAGAATGAGGTGAGAGGGATGGTACACTTCTGTTCTGTGGAAAGGTATATGTTCCCAATCAGCATGACTTATGATGTCGAATTGTCTCCCAACATCACGAGACTTGTATTGCTGGCCGTGCTGGATGTTGGAAGACCTTGGAACTTGTCTCTCGGCACTATTGGTGGCCTCACATGTCTCGCTACATTGGCAGCTACACAAAGGCATGTGACCTATGCTTATGCACCAAGGCTCAACATTGGTTGCCTGTTGGAGAACTGCACCCTCTGGGGATTCCTGAGCAGCGCTGGGAGACGGTCAGCATCAACTTCATTGTAGAACTCCCCAACTCGCATGGGTATGATGCAGTGATGGTCGTCATGGATTCCTTATCCAAACATTCCCACTTCATCCCCACCTTGACCACAATTACAGCATTGGGAGCCTCTCGTCTCTTTAGGGATCATGTTTGGAGACACCATGGGCTACCCCTCTGCGTGGTTTCAGACCAAGGTACACAGTTTGTCAGTGAGTTCACTCAGGAGCTATACAGACTTATGGGTATCGAGGTGGCTGCCTCCACTGCATACCACCCGCAGACTGATGGACAGACAGAACGTGTCAACCAAGAGCTAGAGCAGTATCTCCGCCTATTTGTGAATGAGCGACAGGACAACTGGGATGACCTCCTGCCCCTTGCAGAGTTCCAGTACATGATCGTTGTCCCATACTGTAGGTCTTTCGGGTGCTGGATGCAAGGCCGTGCCAGAGGAAAAAGGCGACAGGCGGGGAGAGGTGAGCATTGACTTGATACCAACAATTTGGGGGTTGGTCGAGCAACTCTGTCATGGCAAATAGGGTGCAATTGTAAATAATCAAGCGTATTGAAAGCGGGAAGCGGTGTCAGCAAGTGCATTCAATGTAGAAGGAAGCCAAGAAGAAGAAAAGGAAAATTTGAGAAAGGCTGCAAGCATGGCAATTGAGCATACAACGGACATGGTAAAGTGGGACCTGTTTGTTTCTTTCGACAGTGCATTGACAATGGCAGAGTTGTCAACGTGGAAAACCACGTGATGATGTTTCCAGAGAAGACCCCAGCACAGGATGGCTTGTAAAACTGCATAAATTTCTTTGAACTGGATTTCACGGTCACGAAAGCAGCATGGAGTGCATGAAGAAAACCATCGGTTCTCAAATACACCTCCTAATCCTTTACGGCCACTAGCATCAGTGTAAACATGAGCTGTTGGATAGGAAGGTGAAATGAGACATATGCCATTCCAGGTTAGGGTATAGGTATGCCACCATTTGATATCGGCATGGGCATATGCAGGAATGTGGCAATGAGCAAAAGATGAAGAAAAAGTAGTGGAGAAGTTGATTAAACAACGCAAAAAAGCTCGGGAGTGAGGGATCACCTGAGATGTGAATTGAAAGTAGCCAATCAGTTCTTGCAGGCCACGCAGAGTAATAAAGGTAGAGGTGAGTGATGTTTCCAAAACTTCTCGTAGGTATGTGAGCTTGTCTGCTGGCAGCTGGGCCTCCATTGCTAATGAATCGAGCTCTAAGCCCAGGTACTCTAGACATGTGCAGGGCCAGACAGTTTTCTCTTCTTGGAAGAGCAGTCCAAGCTGAGCACCCAGTCCCTTACACCAGTCAATGGCGGCATTTGCAACTGTGAGAGGTGTTTTGGGATGAAACACAGGCAAGAAGTCATCAAGGTAGTGCTGAAGTCCACCTGGTAAATGCCGGTCTATTATCCAGTGAAGGGCTTCAGCAAATAAGTTGAATATATAGGGGGCAGAGTTGAGGCCAAAGGTAAGAACAACAGCATAATAAAACAGTGAATTCCAGTGGAACCCAAGCAGGTGCCACTCTGAGGGAGCTACCGGGATGTGATGGAAATCTTCTTTCAGGTCAAGTTTTGCTAGTAGAGTACCGTGACCGAAAGAGCGTACCAATTGCACTGCACTGTCAAATGCTTTGCATTTTATGTGTCCTTCAGAGTCAAGGATACCATCATTTACTGAGTCATTATTTGGCCAAGAGAGATAATTGATGAGACATCATTTGGGGTTGCATTTCCAAGTGGCTGTGCCAAGAGGAGAAGAGCAAAAGTTTGAGAGTGGAGGGGACTCAAAAGGTCCATGAGCATGACCATTGACTAGGAGCTTGTGTATTGCTGAGGAGACTGCGTCTGGGGCTTGGAGTGCCGATTTGAGATTGGTGCATGATTGAGGGTGGTGATTGCCTGTGAATCCGAGTAATGCGCCATGTTCTATTATGTGTAGTAAAGAGTTTACAAACAAGCGGTCAGGGTAGTCATGAAGATGAAATTCCCAAGCATTTTTGATCAGAGCAGATTGAATTGTAGGGAGCGAGTCAGAGTTAAGGGGAGGTGTATTGCAGCGTGGGTCAGAATTGGGACGACAAGCTGGGGGTGGTCCGGAAGGAAATAAATGAGCAAAAGGTAAAGGCTCAAGTGGGGTGGAGGAAGGATGTGGAGCAAATGAGAAGATGTCAGAGCTATATGAATAAACCGAATGCTCACCCTGCAGGCTGGGGCAAGGGGAGGGGATTGGGTGTGGATCCCTCGCCTTGCCTAGGTCCTATGAAGACTTTTTTGAGGGGCATGCTGCTTGACCATGCTCGGTGCTATCACATGTTCTACATTTGTGGACTCTGGCACATTTCAAGCGCATGCATTGACAATAATTAAAATCATTGCAGGTTTGCTTGGATATGTCAGGTGCGGCTTTGGTTGTGCTTGGCTTCTCTTTAAATGTGTGCACGCGAGGGTGACCAATCAGGTACCGATTGAGGAGTGTACCGTCAATTTCTCCCCAATGGGAATAGTCGCCATATGACATCTCTGAAAGGTGCTTTGCATGTATAGCAAAGTGGTAATTGAGGACGGTCATCCATTCGTACTCTGTATACATGGTTACAGTAAATGGAGATACTCATTGCAGCTGAAAATGAAGCCCTTGCTTGCGCTAGGGTTTGCAGTGGATAGTACTTGCATCTGGAGGATGCTGAAGTAATGGAGTAATGGGTAGTAGAGCAATCCCCAGTTTGGATAGTCTTTGGGAGATGGATCCTTGTCACACTGGACCAGGGACCCATTCTCAAATTCAAGTGCCATCATAGACGGCTTTTCCCTGATCCGCGTGTCCAGCTTGAAAATGTGTCCTGGACAAAGAGCGTGTTGCCCAATTGCCAGCAATACAGCCTCCTCAATGTTGGGAAAGAAAGATTGGAGGGAGGATGCACCGGCACCAGTGTTACCAAGTGGGGGCATGAAGCCATGTGCCATAGCTGGAGGCTGCACCTGGGTAGATGATTGATGAGGTGGCTGGAAACTAGGCTGTTGTGGCTGAGGGATGAGTGCGGGCTGGGCCTGTGGTTGTAGTGTAGCAATGAACCTTTGTTGTTCTTCGTGCTGGAGGCAAAGCTGATCATGAAGCACCTCTTGCTGAGTGACAAGAGTAGCTTGTTGCAACTCCTGACCTTGCAAGAGTGTTCCTAGAGCCTCAGCTAAAAACTTCAATGCCAAAGACTCCTCGGAAGGTGGTGTAGTCCCACAAGGCTGTAGAGCATCGGCAGGGGTGTCAGAACCTGAAACCTTGGTGTTGAGCTGGGTGAACAGAGACATAGGAAGTGGGGATGATGTATCAGACGATGGTGCAGAGGCTGTGGGGTTTGCAGGACACTTTCCACCAGAACGAGTCTTTATCATTGGAGGGCGCAGAACAGCTGTCTGATTGTGTCCAAATGTGGACATACAAAGAGAGAATAATCCTGCAAAAAAGGAATAAAGCGACTCGAAGTCTTTCAAGACTATCAAGTGCACAAAGTGAGATACTGAGACGTGTGATATGAGATAGGGAAAACTACCTATTGAGTGCGCAAAGTGAGATACTGAGATGTGAGGAAGGGAAATAGACATAGCGAAGACTATATACTGATGCTAGACAAAGGAGACGGGATGGGCTTTGTGGCCATGGTGAACAAAGCTTGCGAGGCGCAAGGCAACACGTAGGCACATGTTCTGGTCATGTGCCTCGTCCAGAGAGCCCGTACAAACATGTTTGTCCAAACAAAATTAGTAGTCGCCTTGGCAGTGGGAGTCCTTAGGCTTTTCTCTTTGGATTCCCATCTGCCAGGTATGTATCCTTGCCTGTAGCCTTCCTTGAACTTATATACTTTGGATTCCCATCTGCCAGGCTCTAGTGTGATATTCCACTAGCCCCAGAGGTTGCCCTTATACCTAGGCTTTTCTCTTTGGATTCCCACCTGCCAGGCTATAGTGTGATATTCCACTAGCCTCGGAGGTTGCCCTTATACCTGCAATTATTTCCAACCCTTGGAATGCAGCGAAGCACTGGTCATACCATAGGATCATTTGGTTGGGCCATACGCTAGATGATCAGCTAGCTAGCTTGCAATGGTTCATCACATCATTGTCACATTAATGTTACTGCTCAGTTAGCACTTTCGATGATTGTGTACCATGCTCCAACCCATTCTGAGCCCAAGCACAAGAAAAATCATAGGTTTTATGAGTATCACAAATGATCTGACCAACCAGTTTGGCCTGAATTGAAAGACCCATTTTCAATAGGTTTGCATTCAAGACAAGCCAACATGGCTGTACATTCAGTGGTCGGATGGATGAAAAAATTTTGTGCACTCTGGGAAGTCGTCTGTCCAAGCTTCAAGGATGTATTCCCACATGAAATGAGTGACGTTGACAATAATCTAACACATGAGTGAAGTGCGTACTCTCTGGGAGACACATATATGCTTGTATTGATAGCTTCACCAAGGTCACGTGTCCCTACAGGCTCATTTGTGAAACTCACTGTGTAAGTTCTATTCAATTGACAGCCTAGATACACCTTTGAAAACCTCATCTAACATGAGGTTGTCATCCTCGTCTGAATACTCATTCTCAGACCCAGATTCCACTGTGTGGCTTCCCCTGGAACCCTCCTCTTTTGACCCAGTACCAGAATCGCCAGAAAACCCATGAAGAGAATAGATCTGATAGAGTCTCACCTGGAGATTGGTATTGATACATTTGCGTTCATCAGCAGATTGGGTGATTGCATGGGCTAGTAACAGCTGTGTGAGCATGCACTCCTCTATAGCCTGGTCCAATGCCACCGTCTCATCGCAGATCCAAGTCGCCAAACATTTGATTTCAATGTTCAGGCATTCAATCTCTTCCTTGGCACATAGGATCTTAAGGTGGCAGATTGTTGCTTCACAGTTGTGAGCATTGGCCCACTCTAAATTTCTAATATCTTCTTGTGCTCCCATCTGTAGAAGTTTGAACTTGGTGATTGTGGTGTATTCTACAATCTGCGCCCATGTGAGAATTGGAGGGGAGGGTCAAATGACAGCACAGCTTTATTGTAAGCTTGCAAGGCTCGTTGAATCGCTTTCAAACGGGCTTTTAAAGCCTTGGATATATGTGTGCACTTTTTATAGCCTGCAAGCCCAGAACATTATATAAGTACCAAATAGGAAAAATATTATATACCTGTGTGAGACACATTTGCTTTGGTCAGTTCAAATAATCTCTGGACGACAAGTCCCTCAAGCTTGTCAACCGTGCGTTGATAATCGCAGATCCGTATGTACTCTGTGGCACATTGAAATTCTGGGCTATCGGAGGCCCATCTGACCCCTATGTCCAACTGGTCCTCCACTTTTTGCAATTCCTGTTGCAGGAAGCTCACGCTTTCCCATGCATCCTGGGAGACTTGACGCAAGCAGATTTGGTCCTTTGCATGCATGGCTTCTGCAGACAGTTTTTGGGATGCATCCCATATTTGTCTGAGATCAACTATGAGTTAGGTCCCAGTCCAATGATTCAGAGTGAAGTAAATACCATGCTTTGCTATATTTGGTGAGTAACCTGACATATTCCACACCCAAAACATCAATTTCCGGTTCTAACTTTTTGGATTCAAGGTGCTGGCACTCATCTGAAAGCCAGCCAGCATACTGGGCTTCCAAAATGTTCCGGCCTGATGTAAGTGTATCTATGCATACTGGCATGTCTCAGAGAATTTCCAAGGCTTGTGTATAATTATTGAACATGAAATTGGCTAGGAAACTCAGTAAGTAAGCATCAGAGCATACAAAGTGAATAAAAACATGCCCAAATTTTCGTACTTCTCAGAATCCCATTGACGAAAAAACAAGTCAATAAATTGGTGCTGATGGTACAGCGTTGAGTGCCGCGTGAGCCGGGCTACTGCATTTGAGCCCAAAAAGATGTGCTCACAAGTTTCTAGGTTTTCTATCCCAAATCCCTGGGATATCTGGATGTGGAAGCATAACTGGCAAAGCCGGTTGTGTGCATGACCATGGAATGCAGGAACCACCATCACTGGAGGCAAACAACAATTTTCTGAGTCAGAAAATCTTTCAGAAAATCTTCAGAATCTGCCATGTTTCCTGAGGATTTTCTGGGGACATAAAACTGCTAAAAAAAACCTATGGTTTTTAGTGAGTTTTCTGTCCCCAGAAAAACTTCATGGAAATGTGCCCCAGAAAATTGTACAAGGAATACTTGCCAAAACTAATGATTTCCTGAGTCCAAGAAACTTAGAGAATATTGTGGATTTCTGCAGGTTTTTCTGCAACCAGGAAAGCTTGTTAAAATTCTCAGAAAATCATGCAGAAAACCTTGCATAAAACCATGGTTATTTGACAATTTTCTGATTCCGGACAATTTCCTGGTTCAAAAAACTCATTTATTGAGTTTCCTTGAGCAGAAAACTGTTAAATACCCATGGTTTTCTGCAAGATTTTTGCAAGCTTTCCTGGTTGCAGAAAAACCTGTGGAAATCCACAATATTCTCTAAGTTTCTTGGACTCAGAAAATCATCAGAAAATCATTAGTGTTGGCAAGTATTTCTTGTCCAATTTTCTGGGGCACATTTCTAGAATTTCATGAAGTTTTTCTGGGGACAGAAAACTCTCTAAAAAATATAGGTTTTTTAGCAGTTTTCTGTCCCCAGAAAATCCTCAGGAAACATGGCAGATTCTGAAGATTTTCTGAAAGATTTTCTGACTCAGAAAATCGTTGTTTGCCTCCAGTGCATGTGCAGGCCCAGCTGGCATGCCTGTGGACCAAGAGAACTTCTCATGGTGCTCCAGAATGAGCATGCGATATCATATCCAAGTCCTACACCTTTTGGCAATGTTTCAAGTAACCATGATATTGTGGCCAAAGGATATTTGGCACTGTGTTACAGGATTCAGGCTCAACAAGACCAAAGATATGTAAAAGACTCACAGTTCACCGCTTCACATCATATCTAGGATTGTCCAAATAAGGCCATGACAACATACAGATACTCAAAACCTCAGATTTGGCAAACACATTGGATACCCCGTTGATTGGTCTCTGCATGCCAATGATCGGCACATGTGGCTTCCCCACTGTGACCATCAGTTGGATCTCCTTCCATTTTAACACCGTTGATTGGTCTCTGCATGCCAACGATCGGCACATGTGGCTTCCCCACTGTGACCATCAGTTGGATCTCCTTCCATTTTAACATCAGCTTGTAGCCTTAGTTTAGTAGAGTTTAGTCAAAATAGGCACTGCAATCACAAACATACCTTGGCCCTGGGCTTGCGTTTGACCTCATTCTTAAACCAATCAACATATTCATGTGAAATAAAATAGTCGCTTTCGAATGTAAGAGTATCCAAGTGTCAGTCTTCTCAGACAAACCTTTTGAACACTGTTGTTGCCATCTATAATGCACCCATCACCGAAGGGTTGAGTTCAGTTTCTCCAGCAAGCTTGATCTCATCAGCACTGACTAATACCAGTTGAAAATGAAGTTAAAAATAAAAGACTGTACCTTATATTGGCAAGGGGGACAACTGTGGAGGATTTACAATGATCCAGTGTTCCGATTGAGCTGTACATTGATGGCTTGATTGACCTGGCAAAGGATTGCAAGGTAGGTATCAAAAGCATCCGAGAACTGATCTCGGATGGCTTGATGGTAGTTGATCTGCCCAATTGACTTAGGTTTATGGCAAAGCAGCACTCACATTGGAAAGATCACATAGACATAGAACTTTAACCCATTGTTGAATACTGAACTGCAGGCAGCACAGTCAGCACCAACAGTAAAGTTCAAGGGTCATAATCGGGATGGCCAAAGTTGGATGCACCGGCACAGTTCCAAGAAGTCCATGCATGATCAGAGACTCATTGAGATGATCATGGCACTGATTGCGAGGTAGCAATTGTGCCACATCATAACCTGGGGCTTAAAGCAGACAATGTCATGAAATAGTATCAATACTTACCTTGCGTCCCAAGAACAGACATCTCAAAGAATTTGGCGTTGATCACATTGGGGGGATCAGGCACTGGACCATATTTATATATGATATATGCCCTGAATAATGCAGGCATTTGCGCCTCCCATGCTTGGTGGCGCATACTGACCTGTTCATGTTTGCTAGGTCAATAATATCTCCGGTGTTTTCTGTAGTCAACCTTGTAAATAGGCCACACAAGCAATGATTATAGGCACATACCAAGTGAATGAATCTTGCACCATGTCAATGAAATGAAAATATTCCCCACCTTCATGGCTGGGGTCTATTTCAACTTCACCAGCCGGTATGCCAATGTTGTCAGGCACATCCACCCATGCTTCCATGTTGGAAAGCATCTGTTCGTCGATCCTGGACGTGTGGCCTGTATCAAGTGCTACACGTACGGTGGTGTGGCATAAGCTCTCAGGAAGAGCTAATGGAACATGTGAGTATAATTGGAGCATTTATAATAAAAAGCTATACTTACCTTGAAGGTCAGTGCGTCTGATTTCATCGTCTAATTGCCTTTGTGCAGGAAGTTGAGCATTGGTGATACACTGAATACCAAGTGGATGGCAAGGTGGCCGGTTGCCTACATCTGAAGGGGAGCACTGACACCGACCAAGGTGATTGATTACAAGCCCTGAACTTACACCGATACTTACACGCTTGGTAGTGTACCCTTGACGTCTCATAATTAAATGCAATGGATCAGAGTTTCTGTGTGGCACGTGACTGAAAGCATACACAGCTTGGATGTCCTCAGCAATGGACTGACACCAAATATGGGAATCAGCTCATTAAAAATAATACATGCAAGATTTCATGGAAGGAAAATATTGAGATTTAGTAGGATTGAGATGAATTAACCTAAGCCATGTGCTCGCCATCAGAGACAGTGAGCACGCAGCTTAGGTGTTCACGCCGGGCACCATCTGACACCAAATTTAAGTTCTACTCGTAATCCTAATATATGTAACCTTTTATTTGGTAGAAAAACATTAAGATCTGAATGAATGGCCTAACTCATCGTCTCCAACAATGAGTGTGCCCATCTGTAAGGTGTCAATATGTAATCACATTAGACCAGGACACCACATGTGTGGTCCAAGTACAAGATGACTTGCTCTCACATTGTGTCTACTTTATTTTGGTAAGAAAACATTCATATTTGAATGAACGGCCTCACTCGTCGTGTCCAACGACAAGCAGGCATCGAAGCCATCATCAGATGGTCTAGATTGACTCATAACCGCATTCTACTCCAAAAATAAATACACTACCTATTTTATTTCATAGTTTTACATGAAGTATGGCCAGAGATGTCGTCGTCGTCATTGCCAACGACATCTCACCAGAGACATGACACAAAATGTACCTAGAGAAAAGCATGGGAAAATTGTGAAAAAAGATCGAATTTCGACACCATTTGTATGGTGGGAAAAGGGTGGGAAAATTGAAAACATAGTGTTTTTTTGGTCAATATTTGTTTGGGGTGCAGATCTTGATGTTAAGATTTGATTGGGGTGGAAATTAGGAATTTGCCACAGATTTGTGTCTCACACAATTCAGGGCAGTTTTGTTAAATTTATCACAATTTTCACACCCAAGAATTTTGTGGGCAAAATTATAATTTTTCCAGGGAGAGGATTGAGAACAAAGGGGAAATTGCAGGAAAATTGTATGCAATTTCCTCTTTGTTCTCGATTTTCTCCGTGGGAAAATTGTAACTTTGTTTACAAAATGCTTGGGTGTGAAAATCATGATAAAATTAACAAAAATGCCTTGAATTGTGTGGGGCACAAATCTGATGCAAATTCCTAATTTTCACCCCAATCAAATCCTAACTTTGTTCAACATCTGTACCCCAAACAAATGTTGACCAAAAACACACTATGTTTTCAATTTTCTCACCATACAAATGGTGTCAAAATTCGATCTTTTTGCACAATTTTCCCATGCTTTTCTCTTGGTACATTTTGTATCATGTTCCCGGTGTCTCTGGTCGGCATGCGATGCCAAGCACCGGTGTCCACTGTCGAGAGCCGCTGGAGCCCCAGTTTACCAGCAGTCATGTTGTCCGGTGACCTGCGTCAATGTAAGATAGCAGTAGATTACCTTAGTTGTAACTCATTTTTCCCGGAATATCCCCCGGTATAGACACAATGCGAGAGTAAGTCATCTTAGACTTGGACCACACACATGTCCTGGTGTAATGTGATTATATTATTGCCGCCTTACAGGTGTATAAGTGAGGACAAGGATGATGTGAGTTACTCGTGTCTCTTGAACAAACTTTGCGTGCTAATTGTTACAGCCTTTCCCAAAAACCTTGATGCACATCGCTTTTTTTTACTTTTTTTTTGGTGCGCCGCCTGTAGGGCAGGCACTCTGCTACAAATCGTAACACAACACTCTAAGGCTCTTAGCCCACAGCTACAGTCCTGAGAATGTGTGCGAAATCCTCGGTGTGTTTCGGAGCAGCTTGCCAGCTTGCGGTCTCCAGAAATGTACTTACATGAGCTGCAAGACTGGCTTGCACAGGAACATGCCAACATTCTGGTTGCAGTAACTACACTCGATCACAACATTCATGAAGCAGGCCTGACCTACAAGTTTGACAGGCAGCAGGAGAGAGGGATGAAGGGGTGAGAGCAGCGTGGATTCAGAGAGAGATTGCAAGTGCGTCTGTGTGGATGTGTCAAGCAAAGATGAGCGGACGATCTACCATCACTATGACCATTTGGCGCGAGGAAAGCAATCTGTCATCAATGCACCCTTTGTTAGGGGGGAACATTACAGTGTTCTGCCGGCACTCAATCCATTGCATCTCACGCAACATTGCACGGCAGCCTCGAATCATCGTTGCCGTGTCGTACGTCTCCCGGCTCTGATACTGGCTGGACGGCTTCATAAGGAGGAGGAGAGGGTTCAATTCCATCCATAGTCACCTGTGGATGTCTCGTATCTCTTGTAGCAACTCAATAAAAAGTGACCGAGTTGATTGCTCACTGGGCGCCGGCCTACAGGCGGCGCACCCAAAAAAAATAAAAAAAATGACGCGCGTCAAAATTTTCGGGAAAGGCTGTAAACCCTGCAGAATTCCCAAAAGATTATTTCGAGCATGCGTCACGTCATGCGTAGTGACCCGTGTCGGAGGTTTACATTTGGATTCACGGTCGAGAACACGCAAATGCGAATATGGTTTGCTTGTCGATCAGGGGTTTTTCTCACAACAGCATTCAACTTTATTCTTGTGAGTGCACTGTAAAATTTTGTTCTCTTTATATTCCTAATGACTTGTAGGACCATGACAAAGTTATCCGTTTCTTCATAGCATGCGCGTACGCAACACAGGCGGATCTTGGATGGGACCCTACTGTCGAACGTATATATGTCGGTGGGACGGCCCAATATCAGTTCACAGTTGAAGGAGTCAATCACGTTCAGACCATCTTCCGCACGACCCGGGTGTTAGCAGACTTCAGCCCTGATGCTCTTCTAGGTCGTGGTACGCGTGTCTTCGAGGCTTTCAAGCTGGATGGCGACACTCCGGATCATACTCCTGTTGTCATAAAGGATTCATGGGTGGACGTCGATCGCGTGAAGGAGGGTGATATTCGCTCCAAAATCGAACGCCAAGCTAAAGGTGCAGACAAGGGCAAGATTCAAAAATATTTCATGACAGTTTTGAACCATGGTGAGGTCATGATTAATTGTCAAGCAGAACGGACTCTCGATGTGTTGTTGCGTGGTCAAGAGCTTCCTCACGGCGGTCAATATAAACTAAATTTCGAGGATGTTTCTTACCAGTCGAGGACCGGAGCCCATACAAGTGGTCGGTATCAACACAAATCTCACTATCGCATCGTGTTTAAAGAGGTCGGAAGCCCGATCTATTCAGTGACTCGCCAATTGGATATTTTCTAGGCACTAGAGGATGCTACACGCGGTACGATTTGTTTCTTTAACATCCAACTCATCAATTCGGTCTCATCAGTCAAGTGCTTAGGGCTCGAATTGCTTCATAGGTATTGATGGGTTCATCGTGATATCAGTATTGGAAACCTTCTTGTCGTTGGCGGTCGTGGGAAGATAAGTGACCTGGAGCATGCAAAAAGGATGAGCGACCACAGTGATCACGATGTTAGGACGGTTTGGATCTTTTCTCTGCTGCATCTCCCTTTTTCCACCTGATAACTGGTTATAGGGTACAATGAATTTCATGTCTATCGAAATTGAGGCCCTGGAGTATCTGTTTCTCCCTCCTGTTACAGATGATGCCTGGAAGCGGTTTTCCCCCATTCGTTATACTCCACTACATGACCTTGAGTCATTGTGGTGGATTGGTATTTGGATGATGTTCTCCCACAGACCCACAGTAGAGCAAGATGACCAGGAACAAATTGACAAGGAGCGTGAAGCCGCGATAGAACAACAAAAAATTTATCAACGCATGTTCCCAAGTTTTCTGGACAGCGCGTCACGAATGCGGACCCTCGAAGACCCTAACATACTCCGCGACAACCTTGATTATCTCTCAAATTCGTGTCCTACAGCTGCAGTACAATTGAAAGTGGCCGCGCGCATACTCGTTCAAGCTTACAAAAGAGCAGAGGCAGGCACCTCGATCGATGAATCAGCATTCAAGGGTGTTCACCAGGACTTATTGAAGGCATATGGTAAAGCACGCAAGCAATCAAGAAATATCAAGCTACGCTCATTGGCCAAAATAATACACGTACCAAAATGCACACGAGAAGAGGACACTGGGGCAGGAGGGAAGCTCATGGGTCCTAGTAAACGCGCACGAGTCTAGATCACTTTTAAGCATTTCAATTTTCATAGATTATAGACGCGATGCAGAACACATGTAACTATAGCCCATCATTGCTGTTGGAATGCGAGCGACGTCAAGTTTGCGTCACGCATAACGTAAAACTAGTACATATATGTGATATGGCTTGTGCGGCTGATATCATACAGGGGGCTCATACTGTACCGAGGTATAACATGTATACTTATATCCCGGTTTCCAGATATTGGCTACTAATATTCCCCGCCACATTCTAATACAACAAACCTATTGGTGGTGGTTTCACAGCCCACGGACTCTACGAATAAATAATCGTGCCCTCAAACACAGAATTCATTCAAAAAATTTTGCAAGTTCTTCCGCGCATCTCCTCCTTCCTCCCACTCCCCCCTTAATTTATTCCTCAACAATTCCGCATTCTTCCGTTTCCTGACTCCCTCAGGTCCCCGTAATCGGAGGACAATATCCCGTGCCTCCTTTGCAACCGCTTCGACGGTTCCCGCAGGTGTCACACCCCTACGAAGCGGCTTGAGCCCGTATCCCGTTCGGACTTCGATCATTTCGAAAGCGACGTCGAGCGTGAGCGTGAGGTAAGCAGCGTTAATGGGTTGGTCGGCGTCGAGGGGCCAAGCGATCCTGAAGGAAAGGAAAAGAAGAATTAGAAAGTAAGCCATGGAACTTATAATGTGATGGAGCAACCGTCGACACACATTGGAATTCCTTGTGTTAGAGCTTCTGTCATGCTGTTTTGTCCGCAGTGCGTTAGAATCCACCCAGTTGCCTAACAAAAAGAAAGATATGTAAACAACATGTGATACCGATTAGAGAAGCATGGTACTAACGAGGTGGTTCAAAATAGTCTGTTGAGGGGACCATGTTGAAAGGAGTCCTAGTCCAGATTCTTTAATCCGCTCCGTGAGCCCAGATGGAATGAGTGCTTGCGTTGTAGGGTGGGATAATATCTGAGGCCAGTTGGTTAGCAAGGAACACTGCTTGGTTGGATTTTGGCTGGCTTACGAAGGGAATACCGAGCTGTAAAAGAACGTCAACGAATACCCACACGTACTCGTTCTTGGGCCACCAGACACTTCCGAAAGAGATCTAAACAGAAGGAGATTGTGAATTAAGTATCATACCTAAACCAAAGGCTGCCTTACGTAGATAATAGATCTCTCGCCATATTTCTTAAGCTGCTTATCGAGGAAGACCTCGAATTCGTCCCCATTCGCGGAGGCTTCTATTTCCTGCTTTTTGGATGATTCTGACAGACTGTCTGGTGGCGTCAGGGGACCGATTGCGTATATTGATCGATTGGTCTCCGAAAGCCAAGTGCGCATTCCGTCGAGGCTTTCTGGTTCGTACGCAGTGCTTGAAACTGCCAAGAACCCGTCACATTCCTGTGCGAACCTGGGGAAGCAACGGAAAAGAAATAAGAAAATTGGGAATCAAATCGAGTATAACGGCCTACGCACTTGTACGCGATATCGAAAAGATCATCTTGCGGAACATCCTCCCTAGCCTGCCAATAAATTGGTTTCATTATCCAGAACTTTAAGAGATGTGGCATGAAACCGTCATACCTCTTGAGGCGAGAACTCATAGTCGTACATAGCAGGGATTCCACGCACAGTTACCAATTTTCCCTCCCTCGGACGGTACAACTGAGAGTTAAGAAAATAAACTCATGGAATAGCAGTAGATAGGAGATTACCAACCTGACTAGCGATCGCCTTTATGTCCCCACCTGTGGCATCAGCCCGTGCACGAGCTTTCGTAGCGACATCACCCATGCCTCCATATTTCTCGGGTCCCATTATGCGCAGGGCAGCTGAGGAATAAGTGGATTGCCATGCATAAATGGGAACACGCGTCCCAGACTGGGAGCGGATGGCGCGTAATATATCCAGCAGGAAAAACTGGTGGGGAAAATTACATTCAGTGTATACACGAAGTGAGGTACAGGACATACGTCGATCACTGCGATGGTTGGTTCACGTATAGCCGCAAAGGTTTTTTCGGAAGAAAGACATTGAATCGGTTCACGGTTCAGCAATTTTTCATAGTACGCCGGAAAGTTCTTGGAAACGAAAGGTAACACTTCGAAGGGTTCTACGCCCTCCCCACCGAGGTTGACAACTCTGCCGAATCGGATTATCTATAAATATTATTTCGGAAAGAAGTCTTGGAGTCACGCTCACCTGATATTCTCCTTGAGCTTAATCTCGTTGGCAGACCCGGAGAAGTATCTGCTTATTTCACGTTCAACCCTTTGACCGAAACCTCCTGCTACCATAAATGTAATGGCAACGTCGGAACGTTCTTTTACGATCTTGGGCGCGAGGGCACAGAGAGGTCGGAGATGTCCTGCGATGAGTTGAGATTGGTTGGATAGGGAGCACAATTCGTTCTCACCCCATGCTGGTATGCAGACCAGGAGAATGTGCCCAGAATACTTGATTGTTGGCTCCATGATATAAAGGCGTGTGTATTGTTAGTAAATGGGTTTAAAGGTGGATTGGATGATGGGAGCTTGAGAGTCACTCTGGGGCACCTTTTGTAGAAAACGCACCAGGCCAGGTCCAGAGCCGACGAGCTGAGCTGGCACTTCAACATACATCAGCGCAAGTGAAGAATGTTACTATGAGGCCAAGGCTTGACAGTCGAAGTATTACGTGCGCGCTGTCACTTCTGACTAACTATGATTGACAACGAACTCATGGATTGGTTTGCTGACGGCCGTGAATAATAATCCTTAGAAGGGGGTATAGAATTGGGATTGATCTTCGGCGGAGAGCGATGCGAATCCAGGCACTCGGGTCGCTTTTGATTCTAATATCTACCCGCGAAACAGCAAAGCTGAAAAGTGTCAATGGGTATTTTCTAACCATATGGCGGTATAACCCTGAATTGTGAATTTGTAAGTACAATGTTTCAGTTGTGACCAGCAGTAGGTATTACCTTCAGATCGTCCGCTTGCCCTAGCCTGGAAATGTCGGCGGTTCTCATAACCACGCTGTTAGATGATGTACCGTTCAAGCCATCAATTCACAGCCAGCGCTTTCGTTGTAAGCCAGAAACGTGAAGTTAGTATGTAGTATATAATCCATTAATCGAGACAATGGAACCACGTAACTCAGCTGACGTGGGCTGGCAGAAGCTTTGTATCTCCAAGACTCCCGCAGCAGGAAACCCCCGTGCATAGGTATGGACTACGGAGAAGCAGATCCTGTGCTAAGCAGATAAGATAAGCGTCACGGTTACATGATGGACGCCTGTGGTCTCATACAAGCGCTCGGGACCAGCCAATCCCGGGTTTACTCTCGGAGCCGCAGAGGGCCCTCGAGCACTGGCAAAGGCACTCCTTTCAGGGGTCGTTATTCTGTGCAGACTAACTTGCTCTCTTGCTCCCCGTTCTCACAGGTTCAGGCCCGCTTCTCTCACTCCAAAGGAGACTGAGATTTGAGCTGGTATGACGACGGGTGACTCAGTACGGTGAGCACTCATGCCCCTCCTTCGCATCAACGCTCACGACATTTTGCCAACGATAGTGCACTTGAGCGTATTAAATCACATGCACAAGATGCTGCACTCGAAGTCGTGCACAGCGTCAGCGCAGGTCACCGTCATACCCTCATTGATGTCAGTATACAGTTTATCGGCGCGAATGGGCTACCGAAGATGGACATCATTGGGACGGCGGACCCGTATCTCGTCGCGACGATTGACGACAAGATCAGGTTTATGTGCGTGTATGTGTATTTCTTCGGTGTTGGATGCTCAATTGCAGGCGGCTAGATCTTCTGTGCAGCCTAATACACTGACTCCTGTATGGAATGAAATGTGGAATGTCAAGAATGTTCCTAACGACGGCAAACTCAAAGTGAAAGTGTATGACAAGGACAGGGGACTGCCGACAGACGGTCACATAGGTGCGGTATCCCGCAGGCGTATAGTCCTATATATAAGATGAGCTTCAGGAATATGTGGGATTGATCTACTCGAGGGCACGAAGGAAGCCAAGATCGAGGGCTCCTTCAAGCGGAACAATGGCACCCTCTGGATAAAGGTGCGTTGTTCCCTATCCACCATCCTCCCACTAACACCCCCACAGATCTCAACCCGGTCCGCCTCGTCACCCACTCTCCTCCCCTATACATTTGACGGCCCCATCTCCTACTCCCGTCACTTCTCGCCAACCGTCGGCCTTTTCACCCAGCTCGACGACAACGGCAAACGCCTCTACTCCACATGGAAGATGTCCATTAAAGGCGTGCCGTCCTTCCTCCGCGGCCCCCCTCAGCACTGGAACATCGCCTACCCGGCCGCGCAGCACATTTTCGGCTCAGGGCCCACCTCCCTCGCCGTGCGCTCCTCGATTCATGCAGGTCACAACCTCCTCTACGCGCGCTCCACGCGCAACGGATTCGGCACGATCGAGAGCGCCGCAGACGCCTTTGCACTCCTCACCGGTGGACGCACGTCCCCGCATCGCATCAAACCCGCTGTTTACACTTACATCATCTCCTCGGTGGATGACACTTTCCGCTTCAGCGAGACAGGTGCTGCCTTCTTCGTAGACTTTGCGTCTAAACATGCCCTGCACGCCAACTGCGCAGAGACCGTACGCTACAGCGGCGAGTTTCACCCGCGTCCCGCAGGGGGTTGGGCGGCTTTCGACGAGAGAAGCCAGAGCGATGCGGACGTGCGCTGGGAACTGGTGATCGACAACAACAGTGGAACATATGCACCTGATAAGACGCTTCTCCCGCAGGTGCGCGAGCTGATGGAACATAACTTCCCCTTTTTCGGGGTTGTGGCGTTGGATCGGGAGGACCCAGAGCTTGTGCAGAGCCGGGAGGCGTGCAGAGAGTATGCATTGCGGTCGCGGGGAGAATGGAAAAAGGAGCTTCAACCCAATGTGCATGCGGAGGGTGAGGAGACCTTGAGCCACCGAGTCCGAGTGAGTGAGCGCCGGCCCGCGAACGATGTTGCCGACACGCTCGAGATGGCATCCGGTGGTACGGAAGTAGCCTGACACAGAATGGCTTTGCGACTTGGAGTTGTACGAGTAGTCTTAGACGTAACTTACTGTGTATCTAATATGTTTTACCACGCATTATGTAGTACCTAGACCATAAATAGTATTAATATTCCTGCTCGCGATGCGATTGGAAAGAAATAAAACAACAGAGCGCCGTATTACATCCAGTGACAACATTACACCGTTGGGAATCCATATGTTTCGCCGCCATCGCGGCCTTCTTTTTCCTCGGCCATGGTATCTGTTACCACAGATTTTATAGCGTCCAAGTCCATATCTGTACCTTCCGAATCCGCTTTGAGGCTCTCCGCTCCTTCCATGAAATCATCACGTGCCTCTCCGTCCTCGTCCTCCACTTCAAGGTCCTCTGCGGATACCACCTCTCTCGCCAACGGACTTCCACCCCTCTGTCGCTGCACGCTTTCGCCACCCTCACCGCCGTCCGCACTCATATTCCCCGCCTCAATGAGGCTCCGCATCCCCAGATCCCTCCGGCGCATCGTCATCCGCGCAACGAGCCGGTGCATCGCGCGGGAGCGCTCTGCGAGCTCGGCAGCAAACGATGATGAAACCGGAGATTCAGGATCAAGTTTCAACCCCAGTCCGAGCCCCACATCAGGCAGCTCTATCCCCAGGGCAGAGTGCCTATTACCCAGGTCCGTAGTCGCGCCCGTCAGGATGTCATCATCAACATCGGCAAGCAGCGCGCTGACGCCTGGCCCAAGAATGACGCGCAACTCCTTGATGCGCTCCTTGTCCTTTTTGCGGCGCCGTTTTTCTTCGGTGCGTTCGAGCATGACGCGTGTCGCGAGGGTGCGGTATGTGTGCAGGGCATCGGACTGGGAGGGAGAGTCTGGTGGGAGCAAGGCGAGTGTGGCGAGGGAGGAAGGGGGGTGCTCATCGCGGAGAGCGGCGACAGCGCGGCCGAGCTCGCGCTCGCGCCCGCGGAGGTCGACATTGCGCGCGCGGCTGGTACGTTCGGCGTGTATTGTGCGATCACGGAGAGAGAGGAGCGTGATGTGTTCACAGTGGAGACGAAGGGCGAGGTGAGAGAGCCCGTGAGGCGTGGGGGGATGTGCGTATGGTAAAAGGTCTTCGACGAAGAGGGGGTGAGTGCCAAATTCGCAATCGATAGGGGGAAGAGATGTGGAGTTGTGGATGGGAGAGGGCGGGGACAGTTGGGGACAGTCATCCACGCCGGGCTGCCAATCTGTTTCTGGGAGCAGGGAGAGTGAACGTCGTGAGGGGGATGGTGGGGACAGTTCAGGTTGATCGTCCATATTATTATTGCTATATTCAGGATACATGTGTTCTACAACGAGTACGAGTCAAAGACTGGGTAAACATTGAAGTAGAAGATACCTACCTCTTCCATTCACTCCGGTTGATATGCTCTCTGCAAAGAGCGAGAGCGCGCGCCGTGAAGGTGACGGTGGCGGGACTGCATACCCGTCATCGACATCCATGCAGACAGTACCATATACTTGATATGAATCGTCTAATGGTAAAGTACAAAGGTTTAGCACATGCAGGTGGTGGCGGTCAAAAACTCACCTATTATGCGTAAGCCGTCTAATCACGGAGCACAAAAATGAACCACGGGGCGAGTGGTAATATCCCAGGACTCACCTCGCTGGCTTTTCCTCAGCAAAATATCTTCATTAGAATGCGGGAGGTCGGTTAAAGATCGACGGGAGGGCGATGAGGGCGATGACGGTAACAACGGTATTTCAACTTCCATGTCAACATTTTCATACATATCTGGCAGCATCTCTATTGTCCGTCTCGACGGCGATGGTGGTGACGGCGTTTCCTCATTGTACAAGTTTGGAAGCATCTCCATCGTCCGCCTGCAAGGGGATGGTGGTGAAACCATACCCATCTCGCCGCCATCCTCGACGTCGGGAAACGGAGTGTGGCCAAGTGGTTGTTCGTCGTCCGAGTACGGGGTAAAACGACACATTTCACCAATGTGGGTTGCGTACCACGGGAGTTGCGAGTGACGCACCGGTGCGTCCTCGGGAGTCCTCAGAGGATCCACACGGACATGAAGCGTAGAAGTGCGGGGTATGTCTATAGTGGGACGCTCTGGCTTGAACATGACGAACCTGGGGCTATCGATGGAGCTCTCCCAAGCCATCGTCGTGCAACAGTCGCTCTGGAGTGGGAATATAAGGATGTATAGCTGTGTATACCTCGTGGATCAGAATCGATGCATGCAAGATAAAGCAGAGTAGTTGACTTCGAAAACGTGGTTAGCGCACAAAAGCAACTTTCAACTTGGGCATAAATCTCCGCGGAACCATCATCCGCGCCGATACCTCGACGTGGATGGCCCTGTCCTGCGAAGTACAGCACACTGAACAGCTTCTACTCAAGAATACTCACACTCAGCGCTCACTCTGTCTGACTTATGCCACTATCGTCAATTTTTTTCTGAAAGTGTTTGCTGCACGTGCAGGCCTCTATGGGTGCACTGATTAATTATCAACGGATCTCTACTAACCCGGATAGGAGTGGATCACCCAGGTTCCAATATTTTTGTTTTGTCTTCGAATTTAACGTGAGACATGTCATTTCGCCAATCTCGGATCCTCTTAATCCGTCTGCTCAACTGACTTACACCTGATTGTTGCCCGGAAACAAAATCCTACTCAAGCATTTAACACCAAACAACTTGCTCCGGCTCCCTTCACCCTGACCAAAATGGCTAGTGACCGCTCACGTGTACACTCCATTGATATGATTTCATTTACACAGCGAAGCCAACGCCCAAAGAGATCACCGCTGCGAGGTTTAAATATTTATGGACGCTCCTCGTCCGACTCTGGATCTCTTTGGTTCAAAACCTACCCAAGTGTGTTTTTCCCCCCGTTGCAAATTACCAGTACTTGGCAAACAACTCATTCCCATGAGCCTACCAGACCATCGCCAATTTTGAGTCAATGGGAAGCCGGCGAATAGCAACGAACAGGCATGGTTCCCTTGCGACCTCCAAGCGTTTAAATCTTCGCATGGATACCCTAAATAGACTTGGGTAGCTGTCTATTTGTCCCGCTTCGAGGACTCGGATGGATCTCGGAATCCAGCCCCTAGCACAGGTAACTGTATGCCCGTCACCGCCTAACCAAGATGCCGTGGTCTTCTGGTCACAGGTGTAGGTATCTACGTCTTCCGAATCACCTGTTCCTGAGGAGCGCATCCCCTGAGACTATACGTCTTTCATCGCCCCTATATCATATCACATTCAATAAAAAAAGGTCTAAACCTGATTGTGATTTACTTGGAATTCAGATGCAGTAGCCTCAACGCGTCTCCACCAAAAAGAAAGTCGTCAGCGTGCTCCATACTCAGTATTCTGTTCTGTTGGTTCAAATTGTGGCATGACTGCGGCCGATACGTACATAAGTATCTCCGACGGCACACAGGTGCCAATCGGGCTGATGTCCTTTAGAGCCTCGGCCAGGTTCTGTTGAAGAATGGAAATCCCAAGTGACTGCATTAAGCACATTCCGGAGCTCAATTGTAATGCAAGCAGATCAAAATTTAACTCACTGCACAGGTTAGTTCATACTTGGTTCTTAAGTACCTGGTTCATACTTTAATCCGGGCTACTAGAACGCAGGCTGGGCATTTATTCGTCAAAGAGGTCTTTCTATTGGTGAGTTGTTCCGAAGCTATGTTACTCGTGCATACTTCATTAATATCGATCCGTGCGATAGAGTGCATGCGGTAACCCATCAACTTCGCTTCATGAGATAGGTGAGTTTGCGTTATTCAACTCGAAACTTACCCTATTTGCATAGGATGTATGGCAATAGATTAACATGTAATTGAGACGCAGAGATATAGAGCTGAGGTAGTACAAAAAGGCGTTAGAGTTGGGGGGCTCCATTAATTTTAGCTTGGAACCTGTGACAATAGCACTTGTTACACGTAGAAGAAATTAGAATTGACCGATATTACAAATATGTATGGCAGATGCAAAACGGCACCACCTTGCATACGCTTTATGTACACCTTATTCTGTTCAGTCGGCGGAGCATCACAGAAGCGTTGTGATGGATGCCAATTTTCCAAGCTTTACCCACAAGATGCCAAAGTAATTTTTCTTTGAAACTGGAGGCTACTGACTGAGTCAATGTTTCTCCTGCCAGAATTTATATTTCAAGTTGTGGATCTTACACAAAACAGGGTCAAAACAAACCATGACTGCCCTTGGTGTGATGGGTAAAGTACTCTTTGAGCATGATCTATGTCAGAGAATGCACTACATGATATAACTGGGGGGAAAGTAGATATAAAAAATATCCTGAGAATGTCATCCATCAGGAAAAAACACCGAGTTCATAGGGTTATGTAGACCAAACAGTACCCATACCTCCATAGACAAATCTCCCATTATGTTGTTCCCCATAGCCCTCTAGTCTTGTTCCCAGACATTCTGTCAGTGAGTTGCAGCTGGCGGAGAAATATTGGAGACCAGTCCATGACCCTCTATGGTACGTGGAGCCGCAAAAGGATCATTACCTTGCTCAGCAAGGTCTCCTCCCACCCTGATAATGGTGCAGGATTCGTGTCAGGCTCAGTATCTTGAGCCATATATTCATATCTGTTCCTTGTGCTTATATCTTGATCCCTTCCTCTATCCTTGTTGTATCTATTGCTAATTTTTTAACCCCATGTGGCTTGGGAAAAAATGGCATGTGCTTGATCAAAGTCATCATAGAGCCTCCATTTGTCTTTACTTAATGATTATGATGTAGCCAATTTGTCTGTTCAAGGTTTCATGTGTTTTCATCCCTTGGGTCACTGCCATGGAATGTTGTGTTTGTGCACTATCAAATCAACCAACATAGTTGGAGTTCAAATCATGAATGAAAAGAAAACCAATGCCATCCCAAGCCACACAGCTAGAATGACCTCAAGGTTCTATTCACCACCACCTTGCCACCACAAAGGTGCAAATCAGGACCTCTGGTGATTTTGAACTAATTGTTTATATTACATATAAACTTTACATAACTAAAGTTTGACTCACTCAACTGCCTATTGTCTCACTGACAATTTTTTTACTTTGCTACTGGGCTGTGACTTCATTAGTCTGATACTTTCAATTGATATATAGATATTCTCCTCTCACTTTGTAGTGTTGTACTCCCTTCTCTCTGTTCTGTGTGCTCTGTCTATTGATTCCTCTCTGCAGCTCTGGAACTCTTTAGCCAGGGTTGTTCTTGGCTGCTTCTCCATTGCTAGTGGAGGTTTTTGAAGAGTAGAACAAACCTGTTGCAAAACTGTCTCTGTTTGCTGTTGCCAATTTCCTCTCATATTTGTATGTTGAGGGGCTTCAATTTCTCTGCTCTTGACCGTCAGTTCTGTGTTTGGATTGATCTCATCATGCAAGGAGCCTCACTTGAATACAAGTTAGAGTGAAAATATAGAGTCATATATGCCTAATTAGTGTTGCCGTGGTTCGGATTTGGCTCCACGCCACGCTGAACTGATAATATCTGGCTATAAGTCCCACGGCTAGAAGCCAAGTGGGATTTGCTCAGCTAAGCTCAGCTATAAACCGGCTTTCAACTGCAAGCCGAGATATAAAGTTTGAAATTCTCAGAAATGTGTTTAGACAAGAGCAAGCTCAATGCACATGGTGTAGTAGTGTTTTTTGTATATAGTTAAAACTCCTTGCACACACTACTTGCTAGTTACCGGATCTGGCTTGACTCAAGACCTTCCTGAACTACCTTCCTACACACAGATTTACCCTTATCCCTAACGACTCTACTATCTGCTACCGGACCCGGAGAGACCCCGTCGGTGTTTACAGCCAAATGAAAGTCTTTATCTAGGTTTTCTGTCACCCATCGCCACAGCAGCAACGTGCCGATGAATGTGACCACAAGCCGAGTCACGCGAAACGATAGTCGTCGTTGTTTTCATCTTGTTCCTGCTTCTACTACTGCATCGTCACTACTACTACTACTGCATTATGCGACTGCATTTCGCATCTACTCCATGTTGTCGTTTACAGTGCACTAACTGTTTCGACCGGAACTACATCTGCATCATCATCATCATCTGAATCTTCTGAATCTGAAACTCTGAATCTGCTCACTTAAGGTTTGACTATCTCCACTTAACCCCATGTGATTCCGCTTTGTCCGGAATATATGTACTCGTCTTGTTGTTTGCTACGCTCATACGGTATGTTGCTACAGCAGCTGTCGTCTGTCCTCTTTACTGATTGCCGCTCTCCGTCTTTGGGTTTTATCCTTCCACCAAACATTCCTTTACCTTTTTACTCAGTCCACCAGCTTCTTTACTCCCCTTTATACCGTCGCTTAAACTTTATCTTCGGTCTTTATCTTATCTTCACTCAGTATCTGTTATCTGGTACACCTTGTTAACCTTTATCTTCATGTCGGTTCTTCGCTCACTCAGTCCACTACTTTTACTCAGTATCGGTAGGTTATCCTAAGGTCAACGAACAGTTTAAAGAGGCTTCTATTCATTCACTCAGTACACTGAACTACTGCTGAGTCTTTGTACACTTGGTTAGTGCTGTGAACCTATGCTTAAAGGAGGTCTCTCCCTTACTTCTGCTCGGGAAGAACTGCTTCAGGAATCCGTGTATTGACATCGTTTAGAGACAAGGACCAGGTACGAGAAACTACATGGTCAATAAGGACTCCTGCTATACTACGGTGGGTAAGTGACCAAGCTTCAAACCCAGTTTTGGCTACTGCATCTTCCCTCGTACCTTCCAAACTAGTTTATGGGTATGTGTTAGCACTTACACTATTCCTCCTATACTCCCCCTTATAAGCCATACCCGGAAGTCCTCTAAACTGTATATCCCCTATCATGGCTGTTACACGCTGAACACCTCCTCCTGACCTGTTTACTTGTAGTTCCCCTCTTGCGGCTGATCCTTCAAGTTGCGCACCAGGTTGCACATACAGACCGAACCGCCAGTAGACTTTGCTTAGTACCCTGTACCACCGCCGTTACGACCTACCGTATAACTTTTATCTTAACTACTTTTTATCTTACTCACACCTCTACTACACAGACCACCCTGACCTCCATCGTGTCGTCTACTACCAGACCGTTTTCGACTACTACTATCCGTGCACACGTCACTCGCAGAAAACATCACATCATCCGCGACAGTTCATAGTACGAACAGTCGCGATCTGGTGGAAGGTCCTGTTCGAAACAACCACGGACGTCTCGTGCAAAAAAAGAAGGTCGCGACTCTGTCTATGTGCCGTTACCTTGACGTAGAACGGGACTGATTACCTCCTCAATGTTTACGAGTTCATGTACTAGTTCTTCAGGTCCGAACTGAAGTGTCGGTCGACCCTCACGGACCTCTTTTCTGTAACTCGACCTTTTACTGGACGTTCTGGCACCTAAGTTACGTGTACTCGTACGAGGAGGTTGACTACAACTACTGTAGAAACTATAGAACCCACTCCTACGACCACGTGTACGACTTCAACCACCTCCACTCAAGTTTCTACGGTCGTTTCTCCGTCCACTTCTTTAGGGTAAGATGTTTCTACCCACCCTAATGTTACTAATACTACTGCGAGTTATCCATCATAAATGATACATCATAGTTTAAGGATCAACAACGAACACTGCATATGTGTAATACGTCTTCTGTACAGGACTCCTTGACTGAGTGCTTTTCGTCTCAATTAACTGTCTGTCACTTCGGACATATAGTAGTGTTTGTTCCATAAAGTAGAATTTCCTCGGTCCAACAAGACACTTCAACATACCCTAT
>MU134577.1:94896-124918 GCA_015039355.1 Ramaria rubella
TCATGTTCATCATGCATTCTTTGCTGATCGTGTCACAGTTAGAAGAGCAACAGGATTCTCTCCTTACTATCTTCTCTACGGTGTTGATCCCATCCTTCCCCTCGACCTCCTTGAAGCGACATATCTTGTTTCCGGTTTCAAGCCCAATCTCACTACTGAAGAACTCCTTGCACTCCGTATTTGACAACTCTCTAAACACTCAGATGACATCGACAAAGCAGCAGACACGCTCTATCAATCTCGACTCAAAAACAAAGCCGAATTTGAAAAGAAGTATTGGCGACGTCTATGGCGCAGTGAATACAAACCAGGAGATTTAGTTTTGGTTAGGAATTCAAGAGTCGAAAATGAACTAGACAGGAAGACGAAACCAAGATATTTAGGACCATTTGAAGTTGTTCGAAGAACCACAGGTGGATCTTACGTATTAAAGGAACTCAATGGAACTGTTTCAAAAAGAGGCATTGCGGCCTTTCGTCTACTTCCCTACTTCTCAAGAGATGGCATCCCCCTTGCTCCCGATAAGCTTCCTTTGGATGATTTAGACGATTCTTCTGATGATGATAGTTGACTGGGGACAGTCAAATTTTCAGAGATGGGTGGATGACAAGCATGATACTCGACAGCGCCTACTACACTACAAAAGATGCTCACTGCACACGCGCCTATCATCATCAGCTTTTGCCAGACCATCATCTGCTGTGCTACCTCCAGTCCGCCAGACACATCATCTCACTCATTCTATTTTTCATCAATTCTATTTTCAATATGCCATCCAGCATTGCCGCCACCATGTCCCATGATTCGTTTCAGATGACCGCCAAGCCAGACATACACGTTGGACCACGCGTTGAACTTCCTAGTCGGCGTTCTCCCCTTGATGTTCATTTGTCCAGTCCTCCTCCACAAGTCGCACATTGTCGGTACTATCCCCTATATGTCAAATCTCCTGAAGGCCCATACCGAATATTCCCCTCATATCCTCCTTATCACATTCACGATTGTGTATGGGTATTTGATCAAACCTTCCATGCTCCCTTCTACGTCATCGGTTTTGACCCAAACTTCGAACCAGTGAATGGGTGGCATCATATCGTCCTCAGGAATAACTGGTACATCAAAGAGCACGGACCAGGAACAGAGATTTGCTACAGTTATGTGCCTAAGGATTTCGTCAAGAAGGGCTCGTCTTCATTCCCTCTCTGGAGGAAATTCGTATCCAAGTGTCGTGATTGGTTCACATGTTTCTGAGTCGTCATCAAGTCACATGACTCACTTACTTATCTTCGGAGAAATTTGACAAGCAACTGGAATCCTATTGGATGGCTATGACTCATTTTCATCACCTGACTCACTCGCTTCTTGGCTGTACTTCTATTTCCAATTGTTCCACATGGTCTATTGTCTATGACTCACTTCTATTCTATTTCTGGCTTCTATTTCAAATTCGCTGCCATATTTCCCTCATTTCTTCGACCACCTGACTCATTTTTCCATTTCCTTACAAACCACCTTCCTATTTTGGGTTTCTGCCTCTCGCCGTTAGTCATTTCTCCTGTCTGCTGTCGACGACATCGTTGTATGGCATACTCGCATCGTTTGTTGTTCTGCTCATGTATATAAGGCCTGTTTCGCCTTAGTGTACCCCAATTCACCTCTATCAGTTGGATTCACTCGTCTAAGTCTCAAGTCTAAGTCTTCTAAGTCTACTACTACTACTACGTCTACATCAAGGCCAGCTTTGTCAATCACGTGACATTTGCTGTTGTATCTCGTCTACGCTTACGTCAGCGTATTACGTCATCATCATCATCACTGCTACGTCATCATCTTCATCCTTGTTCTACTTTTGTTGCTGCTGATAGCAAAGCGCACTGAGCCGAACACCAGTGTAAGTAGCCATGCAACGATGACACCGCTACCCACTGTCTTTTGGATCTATTTCCAAAAGTAAACCGACAGCGCCCACTGGAATAGGCGGTGATAGTTCTTCCCATGGCGCTAGTAAGATAATCATGAGAAATTGAACAGATAATACAATAAGTTGTAACTCTTACATCCCACCATTCCACTGGATCTGTGTTGTAGATATCAGGCCAGTCCACTGCATGGCAGTAAGACCTCCACTCTTCATCAACTGATGGTAGATGTGAGGCAGGGTTGGTGTGGACTGCATATTGACCCCCAAAGAGGACCCTGAATGCATTTTGGGAAGGGCCTGATGGCACTGCCACCTCCTGAGCAGGCACAGCTGCAGAGTGTTCATCATCGTAGACAGCCATCTACAAAGAAAGAACGTTAGGCAAAAAGGAACTCGACTAGAAAAGAGATCCAAATTACCGCTGACAAAATAAACCGTTTAGCAAACACAACATGGTGTGCAGGCCAGTTCTGCTCAATCCACTGAAAGCGGAGTGATGGATGAAGAACTAGAGATAGAATAGATAAGTAAGGATCACCGAGAACATGATACAAAATGTACCAAGAGAAAAGCGTGGGAAAATTGTGCAAAAAGATCGAATTTTGACACCATTTGTATGGTGAGAAAATTGAAAACATAGTGTGTTTTTGGTCAACATTTGTTTGGGGTGCAGATGTTGAACAAAGTTAGGATTTGATTGGGGTGAAAATTAGGAATTTGCATCAGATTTGTGCCCCACACAATTCAAGACATTTTTGTTAATTTTATCATGATTTTCACACCCAAGCATTTTGTAAACAAAGTTACAATTTTCCCAGGGAGAAACTCGAGAACAAAGAGGAAATTGCATACAATTTTCCTGCAATTTCCCTTTTGTTCTCAATCTTCTCCCTGGAAAAATTGTAATTTTGCCCACAAAATGCTTGGGTGTGAAAATCATGATAAATTTAACAAAAATGCCCTGACTTGTGTGGGACACAAATCTGTGGCAAATTCCTAATTTCCACCCCAATCAAATCTTAACATTGGCCAACATCTGCACCCCAAACAAACATTGACCAAAAAAACACTATGTTTTCAATTTTCCCACCATTTTCCCACCATGCAAATGGTGTCAAAATTCGATCTTTTTTCACAATTTTCCCACGCTTTTCTCTATGTACATTTTGTGTCATGTCTCTGGTGGATGAAGCTTCCAAGTAATGACATACTTACCGATTGCGATAATAGTCAATTTCAAAAAGTGACATTCATTGTACTGTGAAGTCATTTTATCAATCCCGGCATCCAGCATTTTTCTGAGGTGTGATTTTGAAGGATCATCACACATCTGGGTCCATGTAGCTAAGAGTGAGTCGAAGGCGGGGATGACACAGGAGAGAATAGGTGTCAGCTCTGTGCACATAACCACCTGCAATGAATATGCAGGCTTAAACCGTTGAGTCTTCATGAATAATATAATAATGTTAGGATTTCACATACCTCCAAGATCTCCTTAATATCACCGAGAACGTCCCATTCACATTTTGTGAGACATTGATCGAAGACGTTATCCATAACAGGTGGGGCAATGTACAACTCGAGTGGCTTCCTCCCGGCATTAACAAGGGTGACATAGCAGAATAGATAACAAATTTACCTTACGAAGATACAAGCTGCGTGTAAGCATAAGGTATGTTGAGCCCCAATGCAATGGGCTATCACGAATGAGCACAAGTGGCTTCATCTCAACATGTTTTCCTTCCAGGTCCACCCATTTGTGTACGGTTTCCAGTTGCAATCACGGCCTGGAACTCACTGCGGCATAGCTGGGAAGACCATATCGTATTTGTGATATTCCTTGAGATTGAAATAGGGTCATGTTCGAGTGCATGTACACAAGTTTGAGCATAGGCATTTACTGGTTCTTTGACAGTTAACTCAAATTCAGCCATAGAGTTCTCCAGCGCAACTGCACTGGTACACTCTTTAAGCATAGTTGACACTGTGAGGTGGAGGTGGTGTGGAAAGCAGCTAAAGTCATTTAATACTAATTAGACCATGTAACACACATTAGGTATATACTCACATGATGTGCTGCTCGAGGCTATCAAAGGGTATTAAGTGCCACTGAAGGAGGTGCTCGAAGTCATGTATCATCGCAGCCATGTTTGAAGCACCATCTGTGGTAATGAACATGATCTGTAGCTCAAAACAAATCAGAGGTGATATAGGGAAGATTTATAAACAACAAACCTTGTGCGTTATGTCAACATGGTCTGTAACAAAGAGAAGACCTTTTGCAAGATCTTGGCCAAAATGCCACCCAGGCATAGGTAGAAATCCAATTAGTGAAGATATTAGTCGAAGGGCACCAGAAACTGTAGCATTGGTACGAGCTATGGTAGAGCTTATGCGGATGAGATAGTATGCTGTTATGGCACTATAAGCACGGACACTCTTATCATCCCATAGATTGGTCGTCAGTGATATCTTGCCAGCAGCATTCTTCAGAAAGCAGATATTAGCAACATATACATAATCAAACAGTCAAACAAACCTTCAATTTAGTCTGAAGTCGCATAAAGTGTTCTATCCATGCTCTTGCAATCAAGTTCCAAAGTGCCATTCTATGTGGAATGTCCTGCTGAGACAACGACTCTCTGAGTGTTAAAAGCAACTTGCAAAATTCCTTGTTTTCAACTACATTAATTGACTAAAAGATTGCAAGTTAGTAGAAGACATAAATAAAATAAATAAAATGTACCTGGTCATTGGCAACAATCCAATTTACAAGTGCAGACTTAAACTCTGCAATAGAATAGGGAGGACGAGGGGAAGGAGGTTTGGCGACTCCATCATGAACATTGGGGTTCAAAGACTTGATTGTCCAACCATTCTTTTTACATTTTTCAACATATTCAAAGGCTTGAAATTTTTCAATATGACCACGCAGTACTCCAGTGGTTGTTGTAGGGGCATAATCGACAGGTGGATCACTAGTAATAAAATTAGCCCAACACAGCATGAAATGAAATGAAAGAGAAAACATACAAGCATTCGTCACAAGTAGTCCTCGTCTTCTGCAGCAGTGAAGAATGCCCACACATCTGCTGCAGATGATGATTTGAGAGATGCCCATGTCTTTTGTGGGTGTCGGAGCGGTCCTCTGGGTTGACGAGGTGATGCAAAGTTAGAAGGTAAGGCTGGCATTCCAAAAATGGATGCAGGTGTGCGAACGATCCGTGATGTATGACAACACGTTGGATGGAAACAGCAGATGTGAGATGTTGTCTAGGGGGTGGGTTTGGAGCCTGTACTCTGAGTGGAAACTGCCTTCAGGGGATCCATGGTCCCTGAAGAAGACATCCATTCCATGTGCATCACGGTCATCCTGATTGCAGACAAGTTGAGTTTCACGCCTACGTCGCAGCCGCAAGTCAGCAGCCTCCATCAGGGGTTCACCACGGTCAGCACCATGACCACGGCCAGCACCATGACCACAAATGGCTCTGCAACCACACCGCAGCCACGAGTATTGAGAGGGGCTGGAATGTCTGCAGGTGCAGGAAATTTGGGGAGTGCTGGAAGGTCTGCGGGAAAATTGGGGGGTGCTGGAAGGTCTGCGGGGAAATTGGGAGGGGCTGGTGGAGGGGATGGAAGATTGAGTATATGTGGAGGGGTTAATGGATCCTGCCTGCCACCTCGACGGCCACAGGGTCATCTACGTGCCACAGTACCCCCATGAGCAGGACATATGTTTCCATCTTGGTCTTCATTTGCAAGACACAATATTGCATCGTCGTAAGCAGTGTTCTGTTGATTCTGACGAAGGGTGGGTTCCATGTGTGGAGGATGCTGCGACAGATATAGAGTGAAATCTTTTTAAGTTTGCGTTATGAAACTCAACTACTCACTACAGACAAAGAATCAATATTATCCAGTCTTGCTTTTATTACCCAAGGGTGACAAGGGACTGCTAATGCAGTTGTGTTTAAAACCCTACAAAAATGAATGGAACCTAGAAGTGGGTCGATGTTGGCTATAGGAAATACACGACAACAGCGCTCGGTTAGCCTGCAGGCATGGTCGCTGTGATGTGGCAATTAAATGCTTTGACACACAAAAATCCATGTTATATGGAGGGAACTGCCTAGTTGAAGGGGTGAACGATGGATACTTAGAGTCTTACAGTGTTGGAGTGATGATAGAGGCTCATACAGCCATGTTTAGACTAGGTCAAATGCCCTTCAGATACCAGCTAGAACTGGTGCATATCCGGCTTATCAACCAGCCTACATGCGGATAGCCATTAGCCAATAGGTGGCTCAGCTGAGCTAAAACCAGGCTCAGCTCTTGGCTTAACCAGAACCAAACCGAACCTGCAGCAACACTATGCCTAAGGGCCAAGGCTCAGTCACCTAAAAAGATAATTCAAAGACACCATGTTTCAAAGTTTGCAAAGAAGGCACATGTTAAAATCCTACGACCCACACTGATCCACTCGGATCAGTACATAACATCACATGACATGCAGGCCTCTTTTCTTAGCTGTATACTACGACTAAGAAAAGAGGTGAGTTCTCACTAACAATGTAATGTATACATGTACTAATCATGTACTAGTCTAACTAGACTAGGTAATTACTGAGCCATATACTACGACTAAGAAAAGAGTCTAACTAGACTAGATTCCAATAGCACATACTATTTGAAACTGCATTTGATCATTGTAAAATGGCAGTGGAGCAAGGTCTGTCATGGGGGCACCCCAAGCTGTTCTAGTTACCTTGCTCAGCAAGGTCTCCTCCCACCCTGATAATGGCGCAGGATTTGTGTCAGGCTCAGTATCTTGAGCCATATATTTGTATCTGTTCCTTGTGCTTATATCTTGATCCCTTCCTCATATCTATCTATCCTTCTTGTATCTATTGCTAATTTTTTTAACCCCATTTGGCTTGGGAAAAAATGGTATGTGCTTGATCAAAGTCATCATTAGAGTGTCCATTTGTCTCTACTTAATGATTATGATGTCACCAATTTGTCTGTTCAGGGTTTCGTGTGTTTTTGTCCCTTGGGTCGCTGCCATGGAATGTTGTGTTTGTGTGCTATGAAATTGACCAATGTAGTTGGAGTTCGACTCATGAATGAAAAGAAAACCAACGCCATCCCAAGCTGCTATGACAAGCATCATCATCGGAAAAGATTACACCAATGCGTATACTCCATTTGGAATGGGATATAACATTGGCGCCGGTAGGCGTTCACAGGCAGCTCATGGGCAGCTCAAGGTTTGCTCAAGGGCTGCCCATGGATTGCCCATGGACTCCCTACAGTTTACCCACGCACTCCACGGCACTCCCGAGCTCTCGAGATGTCATGGGCGTGTGCACAAGGGGCCGTGAATGCCTGTGCGCCGGCGCTGGCGAGAGCAGGATCTGCTGGGGCTTCGGCTGGTGACATAGACCCAGCAGGGGGTCGAAGTGAGGGATGTTGCCATATGGCGACATAGGGTGGTGGCGGTGTCAACGTGGCATGGTGTCATGTTCATGTCATGGCGTCGTATGGGTGCATGTGGGCATCGTCATCGCTGCCTTGCCTGGCAGATCTGTGAGCGGTGGCAGCGATGGTGGATGTGGTAAGGTGACGCGGTGGCAGGCGTGACGTGTAACACGCCGACTGCGGATGATGCTGTCAGCGCAAGCTTGAAGGCACATGAGAGGACAATGATCCACTCGTGGGGAGGTTATGAGTGGTCCATGGGCGCCTGCGCTAAGGATGGTTTCCAAATGTCTACACTCAAGGTTTGCCCTGAGCCTATGGGATCCCATGGGCTGGGCTGGTGTGAGGTCCTGTAGTACAATAAATCGGCTTTTTAGAGCTTGTGAGAGTTACAGAGGACCCATGGTTGGACCATCCCCCTCTTGTAAGGAGGTCATGAGTGTAAGGGGACGTCAGTGGACTGTAAGATGATTGCCTCTAACCCAAGTGTATAACAAGGATAGCGAATATACATGAGCTATCTACTGCTTATATAGACGTATGGAATGCAGGGGCGTCTAGATAGGATATCTGAAGGCTATTGACCAATCAATATGCGCAGCACTATCTACCAATCGGAGATACTCGAGATAACCTGCCGAGAGATAACTAAAGATAGAGTGTCAGGTCTGTCATGTGTCCATGACAGGTCGGGGACGGACGATGATAAGGAGATAAGAAGGATGTAGTACCGGGTACGCACTCCCCAGGAGTCTACCGGACTGTAGAGTAGGAGCTCCACTGTAGTAAGCGTAGAGTTCCCCTTACAATGAGCCAACCATAGGATGCTTATGATAAACCCATGGGTTCCCTATGAGTGGATCATAAGTTGAAGATGGTCTGCTCATGCACAACCATGGGAGCCACACACAATTGCATGAAGTCTCATGAGGAGACCATGGGGTGTTGTGCCCTTCCTGTGATCTGCCTGTGGTCCCTCCATGGAGTGACATGGGGAGTTTATGGCTGAAATGAGGGGCAGACATAGGACACAGATGGTGTCCTCTAGGGCATCTCACGAGCTTGCCATTTATAGACAGGTGCATATTGGGTGCATGCACCACCTGTGGGAAGCTCATGAGGAAACCATGGTCTACCATGGTGCACCCACGAGAATACCACAGGACTTGATAATTTTAACTAAAATTTGATGGGATCAGCTGTTCCATAGTGTTTTTTGATGAAGGTGCTTCCCATAAGCTGCACAGCCAGAATGACCTCAAGGTTATATTCACCACCACCTTGTCACCACAAAGGTGAATCAGGACCTCTGTCTCTTGTCGCTTAAAGTGTTTCGTCATATGCTTCAAATTACTGTCATTGTCCATACGTTCATGCAAGTTTTTATGTCATTTCTATCTACTCTATGCATCCACTCCTCTGTCTACACATTGCTTCCCACCACTGTAGCGTTTTCATATTATATTAATACTCTTGCAATCTCTTGTCTTCCCTTTCTAAATATGCCTTGGAATTGTATTTAGACACTAATATGCATATGTAAGATGTATGAACCTTATTTATACTTACATTACGGAGCAAGGTCTGCAGTCGCGAGGCACCCCGCGCTGTTCTAGTTACAAAGCACGGTGTAGTATGCACCTGACGCTGCACCGCTAGTGTTGGCGCCATAGGACGTCATATTGTCATATCGCTTGTGGTATCAATGCTAGATACCGATGTTCTCAAGCTTCAATTCATTATGTCAAACGAATGTTAGAGCCTATAAACTATAGGGGTCGTCAACAATAACTTTAAGCAGGCCTTCAAGTTGGATCACCTCCGTGGCAGTTTGAACAATCCGCGGTGCGCACTTCACAAAGTTGCAGCTATGTCTGAGACGACCCCGCTGCTGGGAAACACTCAGCCAATCAAGCAGGACGTGTACGACCGTTTCACAATAGTCAAGAAACAACTTATAACAACGGTAATTTGCATAGTAGGTATCTTAGGCCGTGAGTTGATTCAAAACCGGTTTCTATTGATATTAATACATCATTTATCACTTTAGCGTTCGCGGCAGGATGTTTTGTTCCGTGTGTCCCAGAGGTCGCTAAAGACTTGAAGACAACAGGAGTCATCATTAAGTGAGTTGTTCCTACATTGACAACATCACCCCTCATCTGTACCAGCTATACAATAGGGCTGTACATTACTGTGGTTGCACTAGGAAGTCTAATTTGGGCTCCTTATGCGGGATTCTGTGCGCGAGCACTTCCTGTTCTCATAAAACATTCTCTCAATCTATTTTCGTTTCATGTGCGCTAAAGATGGCCGACGGCCGATATATTTGACATGTCTTCCTCTTGTTTGTATAGGATCCCTGGAGGCTTCATTGGCCAAGAACGTCCTACAGCTTGTGCTTGGCCGTTCAATTCAAGCTTTTGGCGTATCGTGGTGCGTCGCTTGCGACTTTTTATTGAGATTCTTATTTTGAGTCACTGACAAAAAAAACACAAGTGTCATGTCCGTTGGTGCAGCGACAGTGGCGGATATTTACAGATTGGAAGAGCGTGGAACAGCAATGGGCATTTATTTTGGTGTAAGCTCACCGATGTCGACTCGGGAAATGTGCCTTAACAATCAAGGTTTAGGTCATATTGTTAGGCCCAGCACTTGCCCCGTTTGTGGGTGGTATTTTGGCGACTTATGTCTCTTGGCGTGCCACACAGTTATTACTGTTCTTCCTAGGCTTAGTGGCGTTTTCATCTGTTGCCCTCTTTCTACCGGAGACGAGTCATCCAGGGTCTAAAGGACTCGACATTTTTAAGGAGCTGCAGGGGAACAAATTCCTGTCGAAGAAACGTGCTTGGCATTGGGTGTGGTTAAACCCACTCACGGCTTTATCCCTGTTACAAGGACCTGTAATTCTTTTTGTGGTGAGCTATATGAACATGGTCATGAACATGTACGAAATCGACGCACTATTTAAAGTCGCTTGCTGCAGCATTCGCTTTGATCACATTTTACGGTAACCTGATCCATCACGGTTTTTGAATTCCTGAGCTGACCCCCTGATCTTGGAAGTTCTTACAGTCCCTCTTTCCTACACCCTGGTGAGTTTATAGATTCAGAATCTAAGTATTCGACGCTACAACATCCCAGGGTCCTCGTTATGGCCTTACAAGTCCGGTCCTTGTTGGAGTTTGTCTTATCCCCTCTGGTATCGGAAACATCGGTACGTTTCTTTTCTCTCTTATTAAAACCCATACACGAATGTTCGTTGGTTAGTCGGCGCCATAATTGCAGGTCGTCTTGCAGATCGTGAAGTCATTCAAGGCCGGGTACGTCGGGTAGGAGAATGGATCCCGGAAGATCGCCTCCGTACAGCAATCCCTGGGGCTCTGGTCATCCTTCCGCTTTCTTTGTTGATTTTTGGAGTTACAAATCAATTCATCTCTGGAACTTTGGGCCTTGTAATCAATCTTGTGTGCCTGTTTCTTAACGGCATGGGGGTATGCACACTGCTTCTCAACTCGTTCTGCTAAATACTGAGCCAAATTCTGAACGTTTTTAAGGTGAATATAGTGCTCGCCCCATCTGTTACGTACATTGCGGACGTTTTCCGCTCACGAAGTGTGGAGACGATTGCAGTGTACAGGTAGGAAGTGTTGAAGTCGTCGCACTCTCTTTCATTTACTTTCATAACCTGCCACAGCGCGTTCAGGAACATTTTCTGTGCAATTGCCTGTGCGGGCGTGTTACCCTTGATCAATAAAGTCGGTGTCTTCGCTACAAACGCACTCACAGCGGTACTTGCTTGGCTTGCTTTTGCGTATGTAAACCTATATCTGCTGGCATTGAGACTATTCCCGCTAACTTCCCAACCCATTTACATTTAGGCTCTTGTGGCTGACTATTAAATACGGACCAGAATTGCGAGCATGGCTGGACATCGGCTATGCGATATCGGTGCAAGAAACTTGATTTAAGACTAGTATCCAAGGTCTTTATCGTTCAAATCCGCTATGAGGGTTTTTGAATTTGACGTTCATATCTTACATAAGTGTACGTGGTATCTAATTAAGGGACCAAATAACGCTTGGGATAAATAGCTCAGAGCCGCTTCCAGCTCCGCAATATTGGCATCTCCATCAACATTCATTACTAAATCGGTTGGGATGAGCTAGAGTGCTTCTGGAGTCACGCTGTCAATGAGAAAGTCATGTTTAGGGTAAAATATTCTCCCAAAAAAAAAGTTACCCATTTAGTTTGCTTCGGGCTACAGTCGAGATATTCCTTTGCTTTATTTGACTCAGTAAGCTCAGACTCCAGGCACTGAATCGTCATCTTCTCCCGCAGTCCTATATTATTCACTCTCGCTAAGTCAGTCTATCAATTAGACTTGAACCATTTTATGCTTGAAACCCATTGTTCATCAGCGCCCCATGTAATCTAGGTCTGGGAATGGAGCTACAATGTCACTAGTAAACTGCTACAAAAAATGCAAAACAAGCAGGGTAAGGTCGTCCTGAGTCCTATGTACTTACTAGCATTGCTTGCTGCCCGATGTCCATTAGCAGCAGGTACCAAATTTGACCACAAGACAAACATTTCTTCTGATTAGATCTGACATTCTTCGTAATAAACTCAAGGTTGTAATTGAATGCCTGCCTGCTTTGTTTGTCCTATCGATCAACAAGATCCATGCCTTCCGGAAGAATGGCATGTCCCAGAAGGACCTGAGCGTTCTTCCACAAGACCGTGTTACTAATAAGAAGAGGTAGCCCATACGTCTAAGCTCAGTCAAGAGGGTATTTAAATCCAGAGGGGAATGACACTCACGGTTGACTCGCCCCTATCAACTTGAACGTAACATCTTCGAATCAAAAGCGCAGAATTTCTCACCGAATCATCGAAAATCAATTGATGTGAAATCCACTATTCGGCATGACACGCGCCTCGTTGCACTCTCTTTTTTATGTAACGCAACCTTTGTGAGGTGTAGGCTAACTGTGTTGTGTAGAACAAATCTGGAAGGCGGATGGACCTCAGCGGCTCGGACTTACGGACGTGCGGTCCGGACGCCACCTAAAAGGATTCGACTCCACTGGGCGTCCGTTCGGACGTCGCGTCGCCGCCATGACATCTGTTCTGGAACCGGATATCGATGCACCTAGAGTCGGCCCGCAGTTCAAAGAGGAATAGGGGTTGTTTTGTTGACTCATTATCGGGTAACAGCTGCTTAAGTAGCTCCTAATTAGCTGAACAACGGTTTGCACCCATTGTTGTCTCTTGAATGTCTGAGACGACCCCACTGCTAACCGACTCACGTATTCATGATGTCTACGATCGATTCACGACGGCTCAAAAACGACTTATCATAACAGTGATTTGTTTGGCGGCAATAATTGCTCGTGAGTGGTATAATTCCGTACTGGTGATTCCCGGTTATCGTTGAGGTGGTTGCTCACATTGCTCTTTCTCAGCATTTTCCGCAGGATGCTTTGTGCCATGTGTCCCAGAGATTGCCAAAGATTTAAACACAACTGGCACGGTCATCAAGTGCGTGATCACACCTTGCATATTGAAGACAAACTTTCTCATATATTTCTATTAGCTATACTGTTGGAGTGTACATAGGTATTATTGCGTTGGGCAACTTATTTTGGGCTCCATATGCAGGATTTTGTGCGTCATGACTTTTTGATTTGCGAGAGAATTGCTGTTTTCATGCATACTGCAGATGGTCGACAGCCTGTGTACCTGGCCTCTCTGCCTCTTGTCTGTATAGGATCGCTGTGGTCCGCTGCGGCCAAAAATGTTCCACAGCTTGTCGTGGGCCGTTCAATTCAGGGTTTTGGTGCTTCCTGGTGAATATATCGTTCACCCTTATCCTACCAAAGAAACTCATTGATCCTGAATTCAAGTGTAATGTCAGTGGGCGCGGCGACAATATCCGATATATACAGATTAGAGGAACGTGGTACAGCGATGGGCGTGTTCTTTGGCGTGCGTCCTCATTTCGTCTTTGAATCCTTAAGGTATTGTTAACGTATGACCTGTAGGCAGTACTCTTTGGCCCAACGCTGGCACCGGTAGTAGGGGGCGTCTTGGCGACCTATGCCTCATGGCGAGTGATGCAACTACTGATATTTTCCATGGGTTTGGTGGGGTTTATATCCGTCGCTACTTTCCTCCCCGAGACAAGTCACCCAGGATGCAGGGGCATAGATAAATACTTCACACCTGACGTAATTGGGGTGCCAGCGAAGAAGCGGGCCTGGAAATGGGTATGGCTGAGCCCGTTCCAATCTTTGACCTTGTTACGGGGTCCTGTTATTCTCCTTGTGGTGAGTTTGTATAGTTCACGGGTAGATGTTATAGTGCCTACTATGTGTGTTTTCAGTCGCTTGCTGCAGCATTAGCTTTGATTACTTTCTATGGTAAGCTGACTCGAACTTGAGCCTTCCTACCGATTCACCAAAATCCCTCGCAGTTCTTGCCCTACCTTTATCATATACCCTCGTGAGTTTTGTTCATCGGTTAAGCGGGCACTGAACGCAATTATTAATGATTGACAGGGTCCTCGTTATGGTGTTTCGAGCCCAGCCCTCATCGGAATGTGTTTCATCCCTTCTGGAATTGGGAACATCGGTACGTCTCTCCCTCTACATCTCTTCTAACCATGCATGATCTTGCATTGTAGTCGGCGCTAATGTCGCCGGTCGTCTCGCCGATCGTGCAGTCATTGAAGGACGAAAACGCCGCGAGGGAAAATGGGTCCCGGAAGATCGTCTCCGCGCAACTATTCCAGGCGCTCTAGTGATCCTTCCGTTATCATTGCTGGTCTTCGGGTTAACGACGAAATTCATACCCGGAAATCTGGGTCTTGTCATAACTCTTGTATGTTTGTTTGTGCACGGTGCTGGGGTGCGTACGTTTTCTCTCTGTATTTTGCAGTTTGTAACTGATTTTGTTGGTCTTGAAGGTTGACTTAGTCCTCGCTCCCTCCGCGACGTATTTTGTTGACATCCTGCGCTCGCGAAGTGCGGAGTCCATGGCAGTGTATAGGTACGACAATATTCTCCAGTGACACCTCGCCTCATTTTTTCTCCAGTGCATTCAGAAACATCTTTTGCGCTGTTGCATGTGTGGGGGTTTTACCCTTGATCAACGAGATTGGTGTTTTAGCTACAAACACACTTACAGCGATCCTTTCATTAGTCGCTTTTGGGTGCGTGTCTATCCCTCATCATACTATGGCTGATGCACAGCTCGCCTTATCCGTCGCTCTTCGATAGACTTCTTTGGGTGACGATTAAATATGGAACTGAACTTCGGGCGTGGTTGGATGTCGGATATACCAGTTCAGTGCTAGAATCCTGAGTAAGATTTGGGGATGAAGTGCTAGAAAAGAAGGAGTGGTAGGTTTATATACCCGTGTTATGTAAAGGATATCACATGTATACATGTATAACACGTAGGAAGCCTGCGGGGGGCTGAGCTGGCGCTGTCGGTGGGAGGGCCCAGAATAGGCTTTAGATTGAGACTAATTGTGGCGATAAATGATGGACAGGCCTGTAAGGCGGGAGGACATAGGCCCAAAGATTAACCAAATTGTACCAGCGCCAAATGAAATGTTGAAGGGGCAAAGTATTACAGACATCTCGCCCATGTGTGCAGTTGCATAAGAGCCGTATCCGGAAGTGAGTATGATCTGTGTCGGTGTTGTACCTTCACACCTAAGTCAGTACGGCACAGAACCCGATCCAACCTTCCCAAAGGGTTGGTGATGGCTCTTGTGGTGGATGGGACGGAAGATGGGCCAGACTACCACGATTCATGCAGCGTCTACATGGCCGTCAGTATCAACGCTTGGGCTCCCACCCGAAAAAAAAAAAAAAAGACAAAAAAAAACAAGAAAAAAACAGAGTGGCTCGGGAAGATGAACATGGAACGCCGAAGAGGTGTAGGCTCGCATGATTACCCTTCACGACTTGAACCTAGGGGTGAGCATGAAACGGCAACGCGTCCTATAAGCCAGTGAATCAGTTTATTCCGTGCTGCGAGTTTTCGACAAAATATTGAGGAATACTCGAAGTGAACTCCTCATGTCTTTGTGTACATCATGAGGTGTAAATGGGGTTTCGCCGACAATAACATGCACTCAGGGAGACATCAATATATCTGGTCAGATCAAGGGACTGTCGTCATTTGGGAAAACATCGATCCAACGACACCGGCGAAGATATCGTTCGGTCTTGCAATCGAAATCGTATTGTAGTTTCGCTTTCAGCACTGAGCACTTTCCCCTCAGTGTATATAGATATGTTTCAGTCACGTTCATTGCTTAACTAACTTGAATATTTACGTACCATGTTGGGATGGAGACGCTAATCTGCAGTTTTTAACACCTGGCATCTTTGCATGCTGGCTCGCAGGGGCTGCCGTAACGTATAAAGGATGGTCACGTTTCTAGGCCAAGCATGCTGTCAGGTCACATCTGTTGAAATAGAGGGCCACGTGAACTATCAATGAGCTTGGTGATACAGTCACCTTATAAGGCTTATATTGACTGCCTATGGTAGAGGCGAGTTTACAAATAGACAGGACATTGAGTCGAAGACTTGCAAGCATTGAGGTCTCCAGGATGAGCTGACAGAAGAAATACGGAAATACTCTCACCAGACGCCATTTTTGTTTGGAGACTCTCTGGAACGAGATCGACGAGGTTGACGGTGCCCCCAGGACAACAGCGACCTCTTCGATTCCATCTGACAATTTGTGGCGCAATTTGGGCAGAAAAATATGATCATTTGGTCCAGATAGTATCTGCATTTTGACCCCTGCAAGGTATTGGTCCGATCTGCCGGTGCAGCGGATTGGGCTGCAAGGGGTCCTAGACAAGGTCTGATGCTCGGATTAACCTCGGCGTGTCCTCTGGTCAGTTCATAAAACCGTGCACAGAAGGCCCATGCTCCAAGGCTCATATTTTTGCAGGGATGCCGCCCTCAGACTTTGCAAAGGCTGATATCCGCAGTATCGTCGAGCAGCTGTCTCTAGAGGAAGCAATCTCGTTGATCGCTGGTGTCGGATTCTGGCACACGCACGCTATTCCTAGGCTTGGTATTCCTGCTATCAAGGTGGGTAATGTTGTGTTCTCAGGCTTATCCAGTGTGTTGATGAACACCCCTATTTCCAGGTCTCCGATGGTCCCAATGGCATTCGAGGGAACCACTTCTTCATGGGCACTCCAGCGAAATGTCTGCCTGTGAGGATCATTACTTGGTTAGGGGTGACTTGAGAACATTAGGACTAATCACCTGGTACTCAGTCGGCCACGGCACTAGGCGCGACCTGGGACACGGAGCTCGTCCACCAGGTGGGAAGTGAACTATTGGCTCCTGAAGCTAAGCTGCGAGCTGCATCTGTATTGCTAGCGCCAACGGTCAACATTCAGAGGGTACTATGATTGCACTACCTACCTACTCTAAGATCGACTAATTCTCTTTCCAGTCGCCGTTAGGTGGACGTGTAAGTTTTTTCCCAAGTTTCTGCCCTGTACCATGATCACATCACATTTTCTTTGCAATCTTGCAGTCCTTCGAAAGTTTCTCCGAGGATCCCCATTTGTCTGGGAGAATGGCAGCTGCCTACGTGAATGGCGTTCAGAAAGAGGGCATCGCCACATGCATTAAACACTTCGTGTGAGCTCTGTCTGTTTCTTTGTGGGTCTTCATGCTAAAAGCTACGTAGTACCAACGACCAGGAGAACGACCGAAATGCTGTTGATAGCATTGTTAGCGAGAGAGCTTTGCGGGAGATATACTTGATGCCTTTCATGCTGGCACAGAAGTTCGCGCAGCCGTGGGCATATATGACTGGGTAAGCGCTGTTCTTTACCTCACGTCCACAAACGCCAACTTGATCCGTGCACGATTAGCTACAATCGACTTAACGGTACGCACTGTTCCGAACATCCGACGCTACTCAAGGGGATTTTGAGAGGTGAATGGGGCTCTGATGCGTTGGTCATGAGCGACTGGTGAGTTGCCCGATAACGTGTTCGGGATGTGGAGCGTTGTTTAAGACCTGGAACCTGTGCTAGGTTCGGCGTGTATGGGGTCTCAGAGTCGATCAACGCTGGAACAGACCTTGAGATGCCCGGGACGGACAAATGGCGCACGCTAGATCATACCATCCGCACCGTTGTTGCCCGTAAGCTCTTATTCCGTACCATCAAAGAACGTGCCACGAAAGTTCTTGAGCTCGTGCAGAAGTGTGCTGAGGGTGCACCAGAGGTTTGTGATGTCATCGCTCGTAAATGCACTAATTCACAGTTACAGGTTTTGGATGGCGATGGCAAAGAACGCACAAGCGACAGCCCGAGAGACACCGCGCTAATGCGCAAAGTTGCTTCGCAATCTATCGTCCTCCTCAAAAACGAAGGCAGCATCCTCCCCCTCCAGGCTCATGAATTAAGCAAAGTTGCTATCCTCGGACCCAATGCCAAAGCGCGTATCATCAGTGGTGGCGGCTCAGCTGCTCTCAAGCCCTCTTTCGTCAGTACACCTTACGATGGAATTGTAAATGCCCTTCCCAAGGATGTCCAAGTCCTATATAACGAAGGTGCAACTGGTATGCTCTCCTTCATTTAATCTACTCAAAGCTTTTTCTCATGTTCCACCTACCCAGCCTACCGAATCCTCCCATCGCTCGACTATGAACTTGTTACGGAAACTGGCGAACCGGGCTGGACATTGACGTATCACAACATGGCCGACGACGACAACACCATCCTTCCAGAGCCCTTGGGAACTGAGGTTGTTGATGAGACGCGCATATTCCTCACTGATGCGGCCTTCCCCCCCGGGCTCAACTCCAAGTTTGCCCTGCGTCTGCGCGGCAAACTCCGCCCGCGTGCCAAAGGAGTGAAGCAGTTCGAGTTTGGGCTGACGGTGGCCGGCCGTGGGAAGTTATTTGTCAAGGAGAAACTCGTCATTGATAACTGGACCAGACAACGCAAGGGTGATGGCGCGTTCTTTGGGTTGGGGACGCTCGAGGAGACTGGCATTGTCAGCGTTGAGAAAGGCGAGAGTACCGACTTACTTTTGGAGTTCTCGAATGTAGTGGGCCCGAGGGAAGGCGACGCCGGTGGATATGTTACGCAGGCGGGCGTGCGTCTGGGCGGACGGGATGTGTCAGATGCGGATGAAGAGATGCGGACGGCGGTGGAGTGCGCGGCGGCAGCGGATGTGGCAATCGTTGTGGTGGGCCTGAATGCCGACTGGGAGTCGGAAGGGTACGATCGGTCGGACTTGGAGCTCCCCGGGAGAACGAACGAGCTCGTTTCGAGAGTTGCGAAGGTGAATCCTAGGACGGTGGTGGTTACACAATCGGTGGGTGATTTTGATTTGGAGTTGCCCTATTTATGCTTTTTGTGCTGATTTTTGTAGGGCTCTGCGATCACGATGCCGTGGATTGACACCGTGCCTGCGCTGGTGCATGCGTGGTACCTTGGCAACGCGACCGGTGACGCCGTTGCTGACGTGCTCTTTGGCAAAATTAACCCGTCGGGCAAGCTTTCCCTAACCTTCCCTCGTCGTCTGCAAGACACGCCATCCTATGGCCACTATGGGTCCGAGAATGGGAAGGCAAGACGTCTTGTTGCTCATTCGTAGTATCTCCACTCAACGTCACTGTTTGTTTACAGGTTCGGTATGGCGAAGATCTCTTCGTGGTGAGCACTTATATCACACCTCCCGCCGTTCTTTCAGACTTAGTTCGAGCGTAGGGTTATAAACACTACATCCACCGCATGATCCCGACACTCTTCCCCTTCGGGTTCGTATTTGGCTCCTCACGTTTAATTAACGCGTATGCTAATGCACACTTAGGTTCGGCCTATCTTACACAACCTTCCAACTGTCTGACCTCTTCCTCTCCAAGCCTTCGGGCGTTGGCGCCTCCTTCACCGTCACGATCACCGCCGAAGTCACCAACACGGGGCCGGTCGCAGGGTCAGAGGTCGTACAATTGTACACGTCGTTTCCCAGCACCTCGGAGCTTACGCACCCGCCGCGCTCACTGAAGGCGTTCGCGAAGGTACGCCTTGAGCCAGGCCAGAGCAAGACGGTCCAATTCGTGCTGGACAAGTACGCCGTGTCGTATTGGGAGGAGAGGATCCAATGCTGGCTGGCCGAGGCAGGAGTATATACCGTGCATGTGGGTACGTCGAGCGAGGACGTAAACACGAGAGCGGCGACGTTTGTAGTTCATAAAGATTTTGAATGGTCCGGACTTTGAATGTTGCACTTTTGTACATCTTTCTGTATCGTTAAGAAAAGAGAAATAAGGTTTTTGTGTCGTTCGCGGTGGCCAGAAAGAAAAGTTGATATCCCTATGCTTGCGATTGGTTTGTGGAACCACGCTAGTAATTATAAGGCACTGGGCGCTACTGGGCGTCGTCTTTACTCAATGCGGTCTGCCACAGTCTGAAATATCAACTTCAAATATGGCAAGTTCGTGTTGCAACAGGTTTATAACATTAAAATATAATCGACTACCTATGTAATCAACGAAGGCGAGCCATATAGCGTCAACAACGATGCGACCGCATTACGTAATTGGATCCTCTACAGTGCGGGTTTCCTCAAATCTTTGGCACAGTAGGATGCGCTCAAAAATCACACGATATGCGCCGAAGATCGTATAGCAACGTGTACTTAGGTACGGGCAGGTGCCTTATATAAGTAACAAACCAGTGCATTGAACAACCGCCAACGCATTTATGGACCAGTCACTGTTCTTCAAGTTCGTGGATAGTCATCAAATGTGACAAAGGGCACGATATCCATCGGACTGAGGTTATATCTTGATAGGATAACAGCCACACTCATACCTCTTTAAAAGATGGCGCGCCCGCGCATGCTTGGAACCCCAAGAAGCATCTCTAGTCTTCCCCAGCTGTTAAGCCTCATTCCTCAACAATTATGGAAGCCCAAACCAAGTTTTCTGGACATATAGTGTTATTTTGCGCGCCCGCATGGGGTAAGAATGATATCACTCTGGCGTTCCTACATTTCTTGACCTACCGTAATATAAATAGGACATCTCAGACCACTTTGCAGCTTTGCGTGTAAGATCGTAAAAGAGCGGTCAGATATCGCTGTCACCTTTCTCATAGCTGGAGCCTATGGGCCACGAGTGGAAGGTGAAATATCGAGATACTTTTCAGAGTCCGGAAGTAGGGCCAAAGAACACATCAGGTAACTGAAATCTATGGTACCACAAAGCTTGTTCACATTAAGGGGTTATGTAGAATTGTCAATGTCGGTGGAGAAGGTTTCGAACCTTTGCCGCTGATGCCTTTGGTTGCGCAAAACTCGCCAGCTTATTATGAGAAGTTGATCAACAGTGAACCTCTCCAATGCTCAGCGACTGGAAAGACCTTTGGTGCCATACAGAAGCCGAATGCAGTCGTTCTCGACGTACAGATTTATTTTTGTTCCCATTACGCGTAACAACTCACTCTTGGTTAGTTTTTCTTTCTGCCGATATTACAAGCCTTTCGCGCGAAGACCGGCAAACGTATTCCCATTTTTGCGTGGCAATCGGGATACTGCAGTGCAATGTTGCACATGGCGGGCCCCGAAAGATTTGGAGGCATGGGAAATCTTGGCTCAGTGGCTCGTAAGCAGGCTGAGGTCACAGGTGGACAATATGAAGTAATTCTGGACGAGGTTCTTTTTTTCCCCAGATGCTGAAAAATAAGGGCTAAATTGCTTCCCAGCTATACCACTCAACCACAGGGAAGTTAATAACTGTGCCTGGACTACCCCCGATGTATGATTACGAGTGGTCCCCGCAAGAGGTGTGATACAACGCCGTCTCCTAGGAATGTACTGATTGAAGTGGATCGTGCCAGCCCCGGGTCGGACTCCCCAAAGGTCTTCTCCTTGATTCGTCTTATGTGTGCGTAAATCAATTCTTCCTGCCTCGACGCCATGTAATCTCTTTCATGATTTGCGTGCCATTTCGTTCAGCTTCTCTCGGGAATGTGACGGTTTTGTGGCGGTCTCAAGCCCTGTTTATGAGGCAGAGAGTCTCGACGCGATGCGCACCTGGCTTGCGGAAACTAATCGCGCGCTCTACGCTGTTGGGCCCCTGATGCCCCCTGGTGCGGGAGGTGCCGGACTCTCGGAATCGTCCAAGAAAGCAGAGGTGGAACTCCTAGACAATGGCGATGAATTCCAAATATTCCTTGATAAGACGCTTAAGAATCACGGAGAGAAAACAATTATATATGTTTAGTCGCTCTATTGCATTTCGAGTACTTAACTGTGACTGACTCACGCCTAGGTCTCCTTTGGAAGCTTTTGGTGGCCCCATAAGAACGAATATGTATGGGTCTTAGTTGATGCTTTCTTGGAGCTGGGGGTTCCCTTTGTAAGCCTGATCGGGTGTTGTTTTCATTATACTGCTGCTCAAATAATTTATTTCAGATCTTGTCCCACCCTGCAAAGGAAGCCCAAGTGCCGGAAGGTTTGGCGGACAAAGTGAAAAAATCTGGCCTCGGGCTCCTTGCAAAGTGGTGTCCCCAGCAGACCATCTTGAACCATCCAGTTAGCATTATTTGCCTCTACTCAATATCTCTCTCACGCAATGCCATATTAGGCCACCGGATGGATACTCACGCATTGTGGGCAGAACGGCGTGACGGAGGCGTTAACGCAAGGAATCCCAATGTGAACAATTTGCTTTAATCTTCGTCCAAGTTGGTGCAAGGGACTGAGGTATTTTCTTTTTAGGATTGCCTGGCCTATTGATGCAGACCAACCAGCGAATGCTGCCTATCTCACACTCGACCTCGACGTAGCGTTCGAATTAATTGAGGGCAGGACAGGGCACGGACTCAAGCCTCTTCACCGGGGAGTTACGCCCAAGGGAACAATAGAAGCTGTGGCGGCGGAGGCACGAGACGTTTTTCAGCGAGCACGAGGTCCTGAAGGCCTGAGAAAGCGTAAGAATGCAGAGAAGTTAAGAGATGATATGAGAAAGGAGTGGGAGGAGGGGGGCAACGCCTTGAAGAACCTTCGCAAGTTTCTGGGCGATCTTTGTCCCTCTAAATAGGTGAATGAGTTGGTTACGAAAGGGAGTTATTGATGGTTCGGTTTCTTGGGTATTGTAGATGCCGCCGCTGGCGCTCTAGACCTATTCATCATGATGACTCTACTTAGGATGATTCCCTTGTAGATATATATTGTATAGTATAGTCCTAAGACAACTTATCAGGTCCAGAACCATGGAGTTTCTTTGGAAGTTCCATGAACCTGTGCACAAAGTAAGAAAGTCTCATTGTATGAAGGTAGGCATTTTTTATTTGTTTTCATGGGAACAAGGAGACATAATGATAGCTGATTGCACACATTGCAGTTGACACTTGAATGCCAAATTGAATATGTAGAAGTTCTATTCTATTCTACTTCTGCATGGAGGTGGATGGCACAGATGAGGGACTTGCCATAGCTTCACTTTTCACAGGGCCCACACACAAGCAGTCTATACCAAGCAGACAAGATGTACAGATAGAAAATAATATGTTTTGTTTTATGGTCTACAATAATTATTTCTACTATATAGCTATCTAGAGGGTCAGGCTACCCCTAACATGCATTTTGAGCTTGTAATCTAAGGGAGCACATAGTTAAAACAGGATAGGAACTATAGACTAGAACCATAACTTACCTATTACTTCATCCTTCACCAAGTCCTCATGCACATAGAGTGGGGGTTGGACATTGCAGAGTGAGGGCAGTGATGGGGGGGTGGGGGAAGGTTTAAAGACACAACACAGTGAGCATCATCTCTATTGACCTGGAAAATGCTTGCTTTGTCCAAGGTCTACGACACAATGCACATGACTTTTTCTCAGCATGCATTGCATGTTCTTTCAGCTCACCATGCCACTTTCTTTTTCCTTTATCCTCATTCTTATATATTTATACACACCAGTCCATCTCCTTCTTCACATCCTTAGCACTGAACCCATGCTTGATAGGTAGAAACCTCACTCCACTGCACATCCTTAGCACTGACCCCTCGCTCAATAGCCATTAAGGCTTCAAGCTTCTTTTGCTTTTTCGCAGGTCTTTTGCACATCACTGTAATGCTTTGAAGCGGCAATATATTCCACCAGGAAATCCCATCCTTTGAGGTTTCAGGATCGTCCACCATGTCCCCTGTGAATGGCATAGCTAATCTTCACAGTCATGAGAAGCAACCAGCAAATACCCCATCTGACGCAACAGTATCATCATCTCAGAATGTCAATATACCTGACTCCAGCCTGCAACTGCCTTCTTCTCCACCACTCATGCCAGACCAGCAGCTTACTTCACTTGAGAGATCCATTGGAACACTCATCGCACTCATGCAGCAAGCTCAACATGCAGCCCAGCAGCATGCACAACCCGAACAGCCCCAACCACAGCTGCAGCCTACCCAACCACAGCTGCAGCCTGCCCAACCACAGTTGCCAACCCAGCTGCAGCAATTGCCCCTTCAGCAGCAGCAGCAGCTGCAGCCGTTCTTTCCACAGCTGTCATTGCAACTACCCCCTCTGCAACTCACTCATTCTTCGATCCTTCCCCCAAGTTGATGTTGTGCTGTGACTCACTATTGCAAGACATGAGCTCTATCCTGGCCACCTCTACAAGCTGGACTCCACGATTAAAGACAAACCTAAGACCAAGACATTCGAGATTTCCAATAGCGGTGACTTTACACAGCATGATAGGGATGCATCTTCCAAAGATTACCCATCTTTCTGTGCTCTTTTCCACCCACTGTCTATCTACTTTGGAATATTGCTATTCTTTATTATCTCCTCAGAGAACATTCCTGCAATCCAGCAAGTAGTCTTGGGCTGCTCTGAATATCTCAGGATCCTTTATTACATATACACACACTATGAATGGGCTGCAGTATTACAATACCACTTTGCCTTTCTAAGGCAGAGCATGAGTTCAAGTATTGTGCAAGTACTCATGAGAATACTCATGAGTATCATGACTTGTGAATCAAAAGACTCAAGAGTCCAAGTCAGGCATCTGGCTGAAAAGGTGAAGACTCATAAGTACTCGTGACTTTATTGCTTGAAATAGGGCCAGGTATAGCTAACCCAACCTTTCTTTGCCCCTTATAATGCCAAGGGACCCTTCATATGTCCCTACAAGTCCCCCATGCTCCATATATAAGGTATTTATATTATAAACTTATGAGTATTTGTTAGTATTGATTCATGAGTATGCATGACTTGTAAGACTCAGAATTGTGAGTCAGAAACTCATAAAAGTCTCAATTTTGGAAGGTGAAATACTTTTGAGTATTGACTCATGCGACTCATGAGTAGACTCATGCTCTGCCCTATGCCTTTCACAGCCGCTGCCTTGCTGAGATGCGAGACAGTGATTATTTGGGGTGGCAGACCATGGACGCTGAGCTCACCGCTCTTCACTTATATGGGAATGTGAAGTGAGCCTCACATCAGCCATCATCTTCCGCTGCTAGTTCTGCTACAAACATGAAGCAGACCTGCTTCTCATTCCAGAATGGCAAATGCTCTTCTCCTTGCACTCATGGACGCATCCACAAATGCAAAAACTGCCAGAGCACCAATCACGGAAGGTCAGCTTGTCTGAAGAAACCCAATACATCCACTTAAGACCTGGGCAGGGTGAGCAAGTCCCTGCATCTCACATCCACCTCTTTCCCCTGCCTCCTGGACATTGTTAACCAGTCAGAAACATCCCATACTACAATCAGTTCTCTTTATAATGTCCTTCCTAAGCTACCACATGCCAAGTTCTTCTCAGCAGGCCCCTTCCCCCTGTTTGCCCCAATTGATCCATGCTGAAATGAAGCTCTCCCATTAGCCACCATCCAGCTGTGAGTCCAGTTGCCACTGATTGCAGAAGCCTGGCGTTTCTATCTGAAGGATTACCTGATGAGTGTTTTGTCCAATCTTTATTAAATATGATAGATTTTGGTGCAAATATTGGCTTCACTGGCATTCAATCCAGCCAAACCTGCAAAAATCTTAAGAGCACTCACGAGTTTCCTGCATCTGTATCCAGTGCCATATCTGCCTTACTCCAATCATCACACCATTGGCCCCTTCCCATCTCCTCCCCTGCTGAACTTTTGTTGTTCCCCATTAGGATCCGTTACTTGCCCTCATAAGCCACAAAAACACTGATTGATAAATCATCTGTCCTGGCCTCATGGAAGCTCTGTGAATGACAGGATCCCCTATACTGAAGGACATATCCATTATGAAGCATTTGATCAAGCCATTTCTGCTATAGCATCCCTTGGCAAGGGAACCCTACAAGCGAAATTGGATCTTAAAGAAGCCATCCACCATATTCCTGTCCAACAAGTCAATTGGCACCTTTTAGGCTTCCACTGGGAGCTCTCTTTTCACTACACAACAGTATTGATGTTTGGCCTAAAAACTGCACCTTACATTTTCAATCTGTTCACTGAAGAACTCCATTGGATTATCTAACAGCACATCCCTGGGAGATTGAAACATTACTTAGATGAGTTCCTACCAATGTTTGAGCCTTCCACCCCTCTTTCTCTAGCAAACAGAGCAGTAGACTGGATACAAGGCCTAGGGTCTGCCCTTGGTCTGTCTTTTCAACATGAGAAGACAATTAGACTGTCCACTCAAACCAAATATCTTGGACTTGAAATTGATACTATGGCAATGGAAGCCTGCCTCCCTGAAAATAAGCTACACTACCTGCATGAAATGCTTAGCACATGGCCTTCTACATGCTGTTGCTCCCTTCGTGAACTGCAACAACTGATTGGGTTCCTTCAGTTCTGCTCCCAAGTCATTCCTCACTCACATGCATTCCTGTGCTGCCTCATATCATTTTCCACTACTTTTAACTCCCAATGCACTATCCATCACATTCCTAACTACACTACACTGGAGGCAAACAACAATTTTCTGAGTCAGAAAATCTTTCAGAAAATCTTCAGAATCTGCCATGTTTCCTGAGGATTTTCTGGGGACAGAAAACTCTCTAAAAACCATAGGCTTTTTAGCAGTTTTCTGTCCCCAGAAAATCCTCATGAAATTCTAGATATGTGCCCCAGAAAATTGTACAAGAAATACTTGCCAAAACTAATGATTTTCTGATGATTTTCTGAGTCCAAGAAACTTAGAGAATATTGTGGATTTCCACAGGTTTTTTTGCAACCAGGAAAGCTTGCGAAAATCTTGCAGAAAACCATGGTTATTTAACAGTTTTCTGATCAAGGAAATTCAATAAATGAGTTTTTTGAACCAGGAAATTGTCAGGAATCAGAAAACTGTTAAATAACCATGGTTTTCTGCAAGGTTTTCTTCAAGATTTTCTGAGAATTTTAGCAGGCTTTCCTGGTTGCAGAAAAACCTGTGGAAATCCACAATATTCTTTAAGTTTCTTGGACTCAGAAAATCATCAGAAGATCATTAGTTTTGGCAAGTATTTCTTGTACAATTTTCTGGGGTGCATTTCTAGAATTTCATGAGGATTTTCTGGGGACAGAAAATCCTCAGGAAACATGGCAGATTCTGAAGATTTTCTGAAAGATTTTCTGACTCAGAAAATTGTTGTTTGCCTCCAGTGCTAAGGCTGAGCTGCAGTGGTGGCAAGTATATGCCATGAAATGGAATGGCATTTGCTTGATAGCACCACTGTATCCTACAATCCATGTTTATACAGATGCAAGTGGAACCAAAGGCCTAGGGGTATCTTTGAGAACAAGTGGTTCTTAAGCTGCATACCTCACCAATTCTGAACACGTTGTCGGTTTACTTTTGGAAATGGATCCAAAAGACAGTGGGTAGCGGTGTCATCGTTGCATGGCTACTTACACTGGTGTTCAGCTCAGTGTGCTTCGCTATCTGCAGCAACAAAGGTAGAACGAAGACAAAGATGATGACATAGCAGTGATGATGATGATGACGTAATACACTGACGTAAGCGTGGATGAGATACAACAGCAAATGTCACGTGATTGACAAAGCTGGCCTTGATGTAGACATAGAAGTAGTAGACGTAGTAGTAGACTTAGACTTAGACTTAGACGAGTGAATCCAACTGAAAGAGGTGAATTGGGGTACACTAAGGCAAAACAGGCCTTTTATACATGAGTAGAACAACAAACAATGCGAGTATGCCATACAACGATGTCGTCGACAGCAGACAGGAGAAATGACTAACGGCGAGAGGCAGAAAACCAAAATAGGAAGGTGGTTTGTAATGAAATGGAAAAATGAGTCAGGTGGTTGAAGAAATGAAGGGAAATGTGGCAGTGAATTTGAAATAGAAGCCAGAAATAGAATAGAAGTGAGTCACAGACAATAGACCATGTGGAACAATTGGAAATAGAAGTACAAGAAAGAAGCAAGTGAGTCAGGTGATGAAAATGAGTCATAGCCATCCAATAGGATTCCAGTTGCTTGTCAAATATCTCTGAAGATGAGTAAGTGAGTCATGTGACTTGATGATGACTCAGAAACATGTGAACCAATCACAACACTTGGATACGAAGTTCCTCCAGAGAGGGAACGAAGACAAGTCCTGCTTGATGAAGTCCTTAGGCACACAACCATAGCAAATCTCTGTTCCTGGACCAAACTCTTTGATATCCCAGTAGTTCCTGAGTATGATATGATGCCAACCATTCACTGGTTCGTAGTTTGGGTTGAAGCCGATGATGTGGAAGGGAGCATGGAAGACAGGGTCGAATACCCAAATGCAATCGTGAACACGATAAGGAGGATAGGAGGGGAATGTTTGGTATGGGTCTTCTGGAGATTCGACATATAGAGGATAGTACCGATGATGTGCAACTTGTGGAGGAGGACTGGACAAATGAACATCAAGGGGAGAACATTGACTAGGAAGTTTGATGCGTGGTCCAACGTGTATGTCTGGCTTGGCAGTCATCTGAAATGAATCATGGGATGTGGTGGTGGCAATGCTGGATGGCATATCGAAAATAGAATTGATGAAGATGGAATGAGTGTGGAGATGATGTGTCTGGCAGACTGGAGGTAGCACAGCAGATGATGGCCTGGCAAAAGCTGATGATGATAGGCACGTGTGCAGTGAGCGTCTTTTGTAGTGTAGTAGGTGCTGTTGAGTATCATGCTTGTCAACGTGATATTCAATTTAAAGAGATATATGCTGTACTTTAAGTGATTTTGCGCTGGGAGCACCTCTGGTTGCACAAACACATAGTTTTTCATGTCATAAATCAAGTGGATGTGAGGGCCCTTGAGAACAATACAAATTGATCGCCTCACGTCATGTCCACTATCTGCCTCATTGTCATGCTAGCAGTGCAGCTTGAGTTTTCTTATTCATCTTCAAGGCTCTCTTCCACTGACAATTCACTTGCTGACTGTGCCTCTCGTTTCATGTACACATGCTTATTTGAACTTGCACCTTATCTCAAACATCACCCCACCTCACCCCAGCCCCATACTATTGGTACAAAACACATTCTCACATCTCGCGACTTGCTGCTTTCTGGCTTTGGCATGGCCTTGTATCCAGCACCAGGAATTCCTACCGCATAGGCCAAAAGTCATTTTTTGAGTTCATCTTTGAGAATCCACACCTCTGCAACTCCTCTCACTCAGTCTTGCCTGCGACCAGTAGGGTTCTGCATGGGTATGGGTAACCCATGCAGGTTACGGGTAAGGGTACACAGGGGTTGGGTGTGGGTTAGGCCTTCAAAAATCTGCTGTACCCTTGGGCAACCACGGGTAACCCAGTAGTATTTGTCTGATCTGTTTTTGATTTTATATGAATTTATTATGAAGCCAGTGGGCCCATACGTGGGCCGCCAGCCTGTGCGTTCTCTTTCTGGCTATGCTAATAGATTACTACGATTGGTTTTGGCTATTTATAGTATTTTTTTTCTGGCCTGTGGGAGGCCCGGATGGGTGGGGAAAGAAGTGACTGCCCCAGGCTTTTAAGCCTGGGGCTGTTTATTGATGTTTGCAGGTCATGTGACTTGAAAACTTTAATTCGCAAGGTTCACGAATTAAGGTTCGTTTGCAAATAAAGTTTACAAGTCACGTGACTTGCAAGCGTCAACAAACAGCTCCAGGCTTAAAAGCCTGGGGCAGTCACCTCTTTCCCCACTTGTCCGGGCCTCCCGCAGGCCCAGAAACAGGACTATAAATAGCTAAAAAATTGTAGTAATCTATCATAGCCAGAAAGAGAATGCACAGGCTGGCAGCCCACATATGGGGCCACCGGCTTCATAATAAATTAATAAAAATTCAAAAAAAAAAAATAGCTAAAGGTGTGGGTCAACCAGGATCCCCTGGACCCATCAAAACCCATGCTTACCCTGCAGCAAACCCACCACAAACTGGTACCCGTGATGCGGTGTCGGTTTACTTTTGGAAATAGATCCAAAAGACAGTGGGTAGCGGTGTCATCGTTGCACGGCTACTTACACTGGTGTTCGGCTCAGTGCGCTTTGCTCTCAGCAGCAACAAAGGTAGAACAAAGACGAAGATGAGGACGTAGCAGTGACGAAGATGATGATGTAATA
>MU134578.1:4162-39472 GCA_015039355.1 Ramaria rubella
GCGCGTTAAACATCGGATATTATTTTTATTTATCCCAACAGGTTTTTATGATGGACAGATAAAAACTTGACAACCTTAAACGGGCAAACGAATCCCCCCCAGTGATACTGGAGGGAAGTAAAGGGTACGGTAAGTACCTGGAAAAGAAAGGTGTGGTATAAAGGAGGAACATAAAAGAGTACATTATTTACCTGGAAAAGATTAGAATACTATTATAGGGGGTGTTGTTTGGTGAGATTATTTCTGTAATAAAATCGAGTTTAGGTGTGAGGGTTAATATAACATATGATGTATTATAGAGGATCATCTCATATGGTATAATACAATTTAATGCTGGATTTGACGTAACACCCCCTATAATAGTATTCTAATCTTTTCCAGGTAAATAATGTACTCTTTTATGTTCCTCCTTTATACCACACCTTTCTTTTCCAGGTACTTACCGTACCCTTTACTTCCCTCCAGTATCACTGGGGGGGATTCGTTTGCCCGTTTAAGGTTGTCAAGTTTTTATCTGTCCATCATAAAAACCTGTTGGGATAAATAAAAATAATATCCGATGTTTAACGTGCAGGATTCCTCAGTCATGGGATTAAAATGAGTTCGAGGTGTATAATCGGGTGAAAATTTTTCAGGGATCATCTCCCAGTAAGTGTACATAACTCCAACGTTTGTTCGTCTGATTTACATGTAATAGAGTTAGTGTGGGAACTAAGTAAGGATAAAATCCTTGTCCATCTTTTAAAGGTTATAGGGTTCTTGTTATCATACGACTATTATGACTCCATTCGTTACACCTGAAATTAAACTTAACCACTAAAGAAGTGGAGACAGAAACATTCTTATTTTAGAAACGGGTGTACACAACACTATTGTACACGTTTATAGAAAAGTGGTATAGGGTGTTTAAGGCGGTCCTTGTCTCCGAGTGGAAGTAACATACATTAATGGACGAGGAAATATGGGTTTTTGTATATAACCACTCAACCCATAAAACTTTCACACTTATGAAGAGGACCTCAGTTTCCAACAGACTCCATAAGAGGTTTTCCCATTATCAGTGTTTGTCATGTGAACAAGTCCCACACCACTCGTATAAGTAGGTGTCCAGATGTTATTTTCAGACACCATCCAACTCCAACTCATAAGTATAAAGACATGTTGATAATGGAGTTGAGTTTTAATAGTTAAATAGTGTAATTGAGGGTTTAAAATTTTACAGGGGTAAACTATTTAGTATGTCTACTCAAAAGTCTCAGTTACAGTTTATGAAGTGTATGTACATGACACTAGGTTATACATGGAGGTAGTTGATGAAATTGGAAATTAAGACGGTGTTTATGTCCTACTAGTATCATCATAAGTTCTTGAAGGAGAACGTTTGTTGTTTTAAGTTTACAAACCAAACCTATAAGTAGGTTGAATTGATGAAGAGGATTTCGTATTCTTGGAAATTTTATAACAGGTTTCCGTGTCAGCCTTGAACGTGTAAACTGACTTCCTATATATGTTTTTATAGACGCTCGGAGGTACGAAGTGTTGTTATAATCTCTGTCAAATATAAAGTTAATAAATAATGTTATTCTACAAAATTTTTGAGGATGGTTGTCATAACCATTGGTATGGGGAAAACCGTCCAGACCATTAATATAGATTGACGTTCCAGTCTCTTGTTTTTAGACTGGGACATACTTTTTATGACATCTTACCTTAAAAAACAAAAAAGTACCGAAGATCAAAGGTGAGATCAAGGAAGAGGTACAGGAGAAAACAAGGTAACATAGGAAGGGCGTATCGGTCATTTACAAGTGTCTCGACTTGAAAAACGAGACCTCATTCTAGTGTTTCGGCCCAGTAATTTTTCAGGTAGGGCAGATAATTATAATTTGGGGGTAAGGGTAGGAAGGTAACTCTGTTCCAAAAATTTTTGTTAAATGTGAGACTGATTAAAAAAAGTTAGGAACAGAGGTTTGTTTACAGTGGTACTCCCATATAGTAATTTATTTCCTTTATTTCCAGTGGGCGACATGACAAAAACAGTTTACGAGGTCCACAAAGTAAGAACTATAAAAACTATACCGATAGATTTATATACCGGTAAAAAAGGAAACAATTTGGTATCAAAGAATCGGGCAGGAGATCCTTGGATGACTCCACTAAAAAGAGGACTAGTAAATTCAGTTACTCGTTGCAAAACTTTATCATGTCGGACAAATTTACAAGGTAGGACAGATGATTAAACTTATAGTCAAGGGTAGTTAGTTAACAACACTGAAGATAATAAACATATAGGAATGGAAGCGATCCTATATATTAGGAAGGACAACACTACATATGAAAACTTAATTATACCAAGTAGAGTAGAAGGTTATAAAAAGGTGTAGAATGAAAGTTACATAAAGGTAGGAGTAGATATTGGAGATTTTCTCATCTAACCACAGGAGATATTATGAACCTAGGGGAACGGTAATGTGTTATACATCATATATATACATTTTGACTTATAGGTCCGAATATACTGGAATTTAATGTCAGACAGTTGAGAAGATTTAGTAACGATATGGGTGTAACGGAATATCTCCTATCACCACTCAGGGGTCAAGAATATGCCACCAGTCCGGTAGGTTCAAATTATGGAAATATTAACTACTCCGGGTAGAGAAGACCGTCACAATACCGTCCATGAGATCCTATATTTCTAGGAAATCCAGGACCTTAATTTCATTAGAAGAGTAGCCAAACGAATCGGGCTTTTATGGAAAACTGTTGATATACGAATGGTTGATGTCATTATTCAAACCAGAAGTACGGTAACTTTGATATTAAACGTTGATTACAGAATTCTACAAACCCTTTATGTGGAAAAACTATTGGAGGAACGTAAAAGGGTCAAACACTTAAGGTGGTTACTGTTATACGTTTCTTTTGTAAGAAAGAAATCTATATGGTAATACTGAAAGAATAGTGTTTATAAGAACTGTTCAACAAAGGTAACAAGGAATTCACTTTGGAACTTTTTAAGTGTAGGAAGGTTTAGTAGAGATATCCGAAATTTTACAAATTATATCATAAAATGACTGGATTAGGATGAAGGTATCTTAAAGTGAAGTTTAGATCAGTGTGGACATAGAAATCGTAGAAGGTTACAAAAAAACGTATCTGAGGCCACCTAGATGTTTATACAACACTTAAGAACTTGGATTTTGACAGTACTGTAGTGTCGAAAGTTCGTAAACCTGTATAAACAATATGTGAAACTAAGAACGTCTTACTCTAGATGACATTTTCCTTTGTGTCAATAGAGGATGGAAAGAAGACAGAAGTTGATATAGAGGAAAACCATGAGGGTGGAAAGAATACATAAAATATTGTACAAGAGACCAACAATACATACCATCCAGGACACACTACAGATATAGTACATTTTATTGTAACAGTAACTGTTAAAAAAGGTGACGAGATTCCTGTAGAAGATCTCGTTAAAGTCTATCACTCTAAAACTTTCTTATTATTCCTCACACATATCCCGGGTTCAGTAGTAGGACTTCTACTAGACTTATCTCGTTGGAATAAAGTTTACTTACTAATTTCTCGAAGAACGTGAATCGAACATTTATCCCAGATACCAGGAGGGGCTAACTGGTATGTTAATGTAATAGTGTCTTATAATATAATCTTCTTCTTTCTCTTCCAAATTTTCTCACAAAGGGAAACCATATTAGACAGGGTTTTTGTAGTCCGAACAGTTCCTAAGGAGTCAGTACCCTAATTTTACTCAAGCTCCACATATTAGCCCACTTTTAAAAAGTCCCTAGTAGAATTGTGATAAAACCCAAAAAAGATCAACCGATCTTTTTACCCAAACTGATGAGTTTAATACTCACTGGAATTCTCAGAAACAGTACACAGACATTTACTGTTGATTCTTCTAAATCAATAGAAGAACGCCACGGAGTGGCTGATAGATCAAAGATCTATGACTTCGATAAGAACTTAAAGCTGAGCATCTAGATCTGGAGAGGATCCAGATACATCTGGAGCCACAGTGAAGGGCCCAGACAGGAGAGTCGAGCCTGCCCACGATGTGGACAGGCAAGTGGGAATGTCGATGAGAATATATAGTCCTTGTAGAACTACGACACCTGTAGCTTCTGACTCCATGAGTTGAAAGTGAGTAGTGGCAGATCTAATGAGATCCATGCTGGAGGAATCAGAAACAGATGAGATATTGCCCATTAAGAAAACCAAAAGAACTTCGACCAGGTCAAAGTTACGATCGTCTCTCGATGAGTTGAGAGATGTGCTGATGAGCAACACAGACAATTCGCCAAGAGTATGAATCTCTCAGCTCCTGCATGTTCAAGAACATCGCAGATCGCAACGTTCGCCATCCCAAACAGGGATGGTAGAGCATGGGTTGATATGCTGGGACAAAGACACCTGGCGGTACGAGCGTACAACCGGACACATTCCCCAGATGATTATGCTCCTCAAAGAGAGCTGTAGACACATAGATACTACATGTGAAGTGAGCCAATGAATGGCTGAAGCAGCTCGTGCAGCGGACAATGATGCAAACCAACTCCAAACCTTAGGAGATGGTATGGAACTGTTAATACAGTCCCTGGAGGAGGAAGTACAAGGACCTTCACATGGAAAGGCCCCTGAATGTGGGAACAATCCCAATAGGGATTGTGGTGTCGACCGCAAGGCTGAAAAGGCTCACAAGAAACGAGACAGACAGAGGATGTCACCTCTGTCCGTACTGAGCAACAGAAATGTTTCTCATGAAGCTAGTGCTACCCTGGAGCAGGATAGCATCAGTATGTGCTGGCATACTGAGGAAGAGACAGATCGTGAGCTGGAGGCTTGCGATAGAGAAAATATCCACGAAGGAATTCACAGATTGAAAAGAACATACAATGAGCAGGAAGTGCTCAAGGCAGTGACCCAACAGTCACTGCAAGGAATGATGAAGTCTGACATGGATAGTGTCAGTACCATGACTAGCACTCACATTACTCTTGAACGTCAGTTCGATCACTGGGATAGGATCAAAAATAAGGCAGCATGACGGAAGCACCATGCACTAGAACTCCATGCTAAAAATGCAGATAACCTAGTCGAGGAGGCATATATTGCTGGAGTTGAAGGCAATGCCTTCAACAAGCTGATCGAGTCAGCAAGAGTGGCTCGGTCTGCCCTCAGCAGCAGTCATAGACTGAGGGATGCATTTTTAACAAACATTGACCATTGTATGAGATCGACGAAGACATCATCGATCCTGTTAGGGATCCCTATAATGTACTTATAGTCTGAAGATCTCGTTTATAGGGTTCCAAGTGTTTCTAATCAGTGGTTCTCTTTATTTTTCTATTCCTTGTCACTGCTGCTGGGTTCACTATTAATGATCCACAAGAGTCCACAACTTGTGTCGCTGACCTAATACTTGCCAAATCAGTAACTCAGCTTCAACTCAGCTACTGACCAATAATTACCATTATTGTAACTCAGCACCTGAGGTAAGCCAACTCATTGGTCAGCAGGATCATTAATTAGCTCCACAGCAGGTGACTTCTTATTTATCATCCAATATTAATTAGCTAGAGACATCATGACGTCACTACAACCCCAAATCTGAGCCTGAATGCTATGATATCATTTCAGCATCATAGTTATTCATGAGTCAGTAATTTGGTGACCTCATAGTCGTCTCTAGCCAATAGTTAGCTTCATATTAATAGTGTAGAAGCTTCTGGAAGATTCTAACCATATATGGCAGCTGCCAGAACCTTCCAGCAGCTTCCATTCTATTGTTAGACCTTCCTAAAGCGTCTAGGGTGTCTCAAATGTAAAGCTATAAGTATAGCTCTAGGTAGCCTTGCAAAAAGAAATCACACACACATTTCACACCCCACTTCTGCCTGAAGCCTGTGTCTTCTATCAGATCAGTTCAAGCCTGAAGAACTTGACCTAGCTGAAAAACTCTGCAGGAGCCTCTTTCAGTCTGCCTCTCACTTTGTAGGAGTGAAGCACAATCTCTTCAGCTTTTCACTGCTTTAGTTGGAGCTCTGTAGTTTGTAGGACCAGAGTTAAAGACTACTAGTTTGTGTAAGCAAACCACCACTTTCCATCTAATTGACACTTTGTTGCTTGTAGGGCCAAATATCAATTGCTGGCTTGTGTTGGCTATCATCACTTCTATTTAATTGAAGCTTTGTTGCTTGTAGGGCCAAAGTTAAATTATTAGCTTGTGTTGGTAATAACCACCACTATTATTTGATTAGCCTTTGTTGCTTGTAGGGCCTAAGTCTAATCAAATAACTAGTGTTGGGGTGTAGTACACTTTCTATCTAATCAAGCTCTGTTGCTTGTAGGGCCTTTGCCTGGTTGACTAGTTTGGGTTAGTGTTGACTTTATCAACTCTCAAGTTAGTTTTAACTTGTTGTTGTTGGTCTTGTCCCTTCACTCCTTGTTTCTTGGCTATGATTTTAGTCCTTCAGTTGAACAGCCATTCAATTGTTGCGACCTTGAGCCTAGTCGTCCAAGTCTGATTTCCCCATATTGCATATAAAAACAAAGCATTGGAACCCTGTACGCTCTCCCTCATAGTTTCAAGTATTATCTTGACCAGACTAGTAGCCTTGCTACAAGTGCTTTGAATTGCATTGTTACTGCAAAGTAATAGTGGTATTTGAACACCGGAGTAGAATCTCTTAATTGGGTTCTCTGTTAAAATAGTCTTTGGTTGATATCCCCTTGAACACTAATATATTAGTGGCTAGACTAAACTTGATTGTGTACCTTACACCAACGTTTAGTTCTGAGTTCACAGTTTCCAAAACAGATCCACTGGTGCAGCAGGATGTGAGTAATCATGTCCCCCACCTGCACAGGCAGATACAAGCAATACCACATGCGGTATCACTAGCAGTTACAGATCCTGAATGGAGGGTTCAGGAGGTAGTAGGAAATCTGTCGACTTATGTAGATGGAATTGCAAAGATGGTGTAAGCTGCCCTTGAAAAACACAAGGACAGCAAGCCTGACAAATCCGTGCTTGCTAAAGCCGGAATAAAATTACCTCAACCAGAAGAATATGCTAGGAAAGCAGATCTCAAAGAATTCGAGAACTTTGTCTCAGGAATCCTGAGATGGCCAGGCATGAATAGCTTACTGGGTCCATCCAGCACAGAACTCCAGTTGAACTATTTGGGCACTCACCTCAAAGGCAAAGCATTGGAGTGGTATGTTTGAAATATCGGGTGTCATGATCGAGTCATAGTCGACTGGACCCTTGAGAGTGCAATCGCTGGGTTACAACAGCAATTCCTACATGCACTCATGCACAGACATGCATCGAACAAGTTTGACACAATTGTGCAAGGGACTAGAACTGTTCAGGAATTACTGAATGACATTATGAAGTACACAGTGCAGATGATACATCCGCCCAATGATTATATGATCTGCAAACGGTTCATAGCAGCACTTCGAGAAGCGCTGCATCATGAAGTCCTAAAATAGACTACACAACAGAATTCAGTTCAATAACTGAATTGTATGAGGCTGCAAAGGCTGTAGAGGATGCATCCTGATATGACATTGGGTTGTGGAAGACGGAATCCAGCAGCACTCACACACCGCAGGCAAAGCCTACTTTGATGAATAGTCGAAGTCTGCCTGTACCAAGTTAATCACGAGCTCCCAATACAGGGAGCCACCCTGTGGCAAAGCAGATGACATATCCTCTGCCTAATGCTCGACCTCAAGCAGAGACAAGGACAAGTGGACCCCAAACAGGGGTATATCCTATAAAGAGAGCTGGAGCAGGAGCTCCCACTGCTTCTCGCCCTCCACAGAAACCTCCTGGAGGTTCAGGAGATTGAGGACATAGCACAGAGCTAATGTGCTATGAGTGTGGACAAGTTGGCATATCAATCCCAATTGCCCACAGTGGAAGAATAAGCTGCATTTAGCAGGTGCATGGTTGAATGAAGTGGTTGAGCACTCAGGGGGTGCTCAAGAAGGGGAGGAGGAGCCACAAAGTGGTGAATTAGAATGGACATCCAGGATGACCATGAGTGCAAAATCAGGAAACTAGTCCCTGATTACCAGTCGTAAATCGGGCCATATCAATGGGATGATGACGATGATATGAGAATGCAAAGCTTGTATTGAGTAGACAGAGTACATCTGCTAGGAGGATCATATGAGGAAAGGTGGCAACATATGTGGCGCAAAAACCAACTACCACAATTAGTGGTGGTTTAAACCAAAACAATGACTTCTGGCTACATGCGGGAGTCATGGATAGAACAATTGAGCCTATCTATGATCATCGGTTCAGACCGTGTGATAAGATGGCCCCAAACAGGTGCGTATAGACAATCAAACAATCTCTGGATATTGGGAGATTGGTGGAGTCAGAGCCTACTGTCTAATAGACAGTGGGTGTGAGGGAGTCATTCTCTCTCCAGATTTCATACATGCCGTAGGCATCCAGACATTCGAACTTGAATGTCATATTGGTCTACAGCTAGCATGTGTTGGCAGTAAGTCAACCATCAACTATGGAGCACACACCAACATCCATTTTGGTGAGCATAATATCAAGGAATACTTCAATATAGCGAACATAGATTACTATGATGCAATACTGCAAACACCATTCCCATGTAAACTGGGGATATCCCTTGACTTTAGAGGGGAGGGATGCATCCACATGGGAAAGGAAGTAATTCCAAACCATGTGAATGCTTGGGAAGTGCAGCTGGACTACCAAGACCTGGCTGAACGCAAGACTAGAATTGTGAGTCTTAAACCCAAACTAGCAAGCCACACTCCATGACTCACAAATGGCTCCTCTTTGCAAGTGGAGCCATTGTTGAGCTTGCCAGATGAGAGGTGAGACAAGGCAAAACGGCTAGAAAAGCAACAAAACATTGACATTGGTCTATCTGACCAACATACCAGTGGAATTACCAACAGGGTTACTGGCACCAATCAACCGTTATTAACAGCTGATGACTTTCCCAAACTTAGGGAAAGATGGGAGCTAGAGTTTGCAGACCTCTTTGGAGGTGTGCCATTAGAACTTCCTCCTTCGAGGGAGATCAACCACGAAATTAAGTTCACGGATGAAACGAAACAGTTTTATTATAGATTACCAAAGTGTCCGGAGTGTAAGGGGAACGGCCAGCCCTACCCCCAAGTTTCTACCTACCAACCAACATCGAACATTGATTCAATGTTTGATGCTTGGTACCAAGCTCCAAAGGTCTTATTGCTTGGCCCTGTAGTCTCTTTCTTCATTTTTATTCCTCTTTCTTTCTCTTATCTTTGTATTCTCTTTCTCATTTAAACCCTCGCCCAACTTCGGTCAGAGGTGTGCAGATCCCGAACCTTGGCCGAGACCTCAGTACCTTTGGTACTGAGACACTGAGCTAGCAAGAAGTCCCAACAACTCCCATACCTCCGAGGGTGTTCTTTCCCAGTGATTTTAAGGAGAAATCCTTACATTCCCTTCTATTGTTCCCATCCCCATTTCCTCTCCTGCCTCCCTGATTCTTCTCATGCCTTCTTTTCTATTGGAGATCCCACATTATTCTTTCATTCTGTCACTCTCATATTCTCCCTCCTGCTTTATCTTCTATTTTCCTTCACTTCTCTATACTTTCCTAAGCCCTTATCACTTCACTGTTGTCCTGGGCTTACTTCGTCTTTTTTCACCATTTAAGCGCCTGCTTACACACACAAACACGAATGCTTTTGTGTATGTAATCAGCACTTGTCCTTGATCTGGCTCAGGGCACTTCAGAAGCACTTTCCCCATTAGGTAGCACCTTTGGCAGATGGGTCCTTAGACTTTTCTCTTAGGATTCCCATCTGTTAGGTGTGTGTTATCTCTTGTAGTCTTCTGTATGCTTATATATGCTTTGGATTCCCATATGCTAGGTTGGGTGTGATAGTCCATTCCCTTCAGAGGTTGCCCTTATACAGAGGCACTTTGAAATGAACTAATTGACAAAGTTGCTCGGTATCCCACCGCTGGTTGGTGGGTCTCAGCATCAGTACGTTCTGCAGCACCAGCGCTGTGCATCCTGGAGAAAAACGGAAAGCTCAGAACAGCGATAGACCTACATTTACGCACTGACAATACAGTGAAGGACATTACACCCTTCCCAGACCAGAATATGATTTGGCACAACGTAGCTTGTGCCGCATACCAGTCCAAGCTTGACATGTCTGATGCGTACAAACAAATACGCATAGTCGAGGAGGACATCAATAAGATGACCTTCATGATGATATTCGGCATGTTCAAGAGCCAGGTTACGCAGATTGGCAATTGCAATGCACCATCTACATTTCAATGTCTCATGATGTTGATTTTTCGTAACCAAATTGGTCGATCAGTCCATGCATACTTGGACAATATATTCATCTATTTGAGCTCTATTGAGGAGCACGAAAAACACTGTCGAAAGGTGTTTGAAATATTATGTGAGGCACATTTGTTCCTCAGTGGAAATTGATCCAAGATCAATTTGTATTCAACCCATATGGAGTGCCTTGGTCATATTATAGATGACAAGGGCATCCATGCAGATGAGGATAAGATGGAGAAGGTTCTAGGTTGGAGAAGACCTCAAACATTTAACAATGTCCAAAGATTTCTAGGACTCATTCAGTATCTGGCACCATATATGCTATATTTGATGGCATATACAACTCCCTTAACAGGGAGTACACAAAACAACAGGATGTTTCAATGGACGCCCTTGATGGATAAGTGTTTTGAATCCATCAAAGCACTAGCGTGTAAGGCTCCAATCTTGAAGCCTATAAATCACGCTAGTTCAGAACCCATTTGGGTTGTGACGGATGTCTCCAAGTCTGGAGTTGGAGCAGTTTACGGACAAGGTCTGGACTGGACAACTTGTCATCAAGCAGGGTTTCTTTTGAAGAAATTCAGTCCCATGCAACAGTGTTACAAAATGCATGAGCGCAAGACAATTGCTATCCTAGAAGCACTTATGAAGTGGGAGGATAAGCTACTGGGTCACCAGTTCACACTGGTGACAGATGGAAAAGGTCTTGAATACTTTGAGACACAACCACATCTGTCTGACAGACAGGTGCACTCACTGGTGGGAGTTTCTCTCCCGATTCAACAATACCATGGTACATGTACCAGGGGTGGAGAACAAGGTAGCCAACTGTCTGTCACACTACTATGAGAACGATAAGCAGGGTGAAAGTCACCCCATGGAAGAATACGTCGACACAGATGCATGGCTAGATCCAGAAGGAGAATTCCTCCCAAAGGATTGATTCGTAGAAATACAAATGGCTGCAGCGCGATGGTCGCAGCAATTACGGACGGAGCAGCATATCACTGATGCACCGCAGATGAAGCAAGCAGGGGAAGTACCTCCCACACAAGTGGAAGCTAATGAGGAGGACAATGTGCTGGCTACAGCATCTGGTGTGGACTCAGAGAGTCTACACTCACAAGTAGAACACGAGTTTGATATGAAACAAACTGTAGCCAATGGCTATGGGACAGATCCAATACTCAAGAAATTATTGGCAAATCCTGAAGCTCACCCCAGATTCAGGGTGAGAAACGGACCGGTTTGGACAAAGAACTAGTTCAACAAAGACATTGTGTGTCTTCCCTGGGAAGTTTTTTCCAAGGGGAGGAGAATGGTTGAGATAATTATTTATCATGCACATAGAGTAGTTGGCCACTTTGGGCAATTCAAAACCAACAAGTACATCAGATGATCATACTGGTGGTTGGGAATGGCATGGCAGTCCATCAGAATGGATTTCGTTGGTCCATTGCCAGAATAAAAGGGTCACCACTATTTATGAGTCATGATTGACAGACTCACATCTATGGTGAATCTTGTGCCAACTACGACGAGAGTTACAGCACGACAAGTTGTGTGGTTATACCTCAAAGAGGTAATACACTGCATGGAGTACCTGAGTTGATCGTCTTGGATCACGACTCCAAATTCACCTCCATATTCTGGAGAGAATTGCAGTGGATAATGGGCACAAAATTGCTCATGTCCACAGCATTCCACCTGCAGACGGATGGAGCAACAGAATGAGCAAATTGTTTTGTAGGGCAAATACTCCACACTGTAGTGCAGAGTGATCAGAAGGATTGGGCCGATAAATGCCCAATGGTAGAATTTGCACTGAACAGTTCAGTCAGGATACGCACCATTTGAATTGAACGGTGGATACTTGCCCTGTATCAGGCAAGTACTATCAGTGGATACTACCTTTAGAGGAGTATGGCAGTGCGCACAACAAGTGTTGTGGAACCTGATTGATGCTCACGATGCAATCATTGCAAGTCGAGTACAGCAGACAGATGCTGTGAATACCAGACGCTGCCAGGGAACAACGTATGTGGTTGGACAGCTAGTATATCTGTCTACCAAGAACCTGGCCTTACCTAAAGGACGGGCAAAGAAACTAGTGCCCAATTATATTGGGCTGTATCAAGTTGCAGAGGTGGACAACTCCACCTCCAATGTGAAACTTGAGTTACCTCCAGAGCTCATGGCTCAGAGAATACATCCAAAGTTTCATGTGAGTCTAATCAGACCACATATACCCAATGATGACAACTGATTCCCTCATCGCGATGTAAATTATATTTATAACTTTGGGAAGGAAAACAAACCAGAATGGTTTGTGGATGAAATCATCGCTCATCGCTGGACTAGTGACTCCAAGTTGGAGTTACAAGTACAGTGGACATTAGGAGATGTAACCTGGGAACCATTCTCTGCCTGCAGAGAGTTAGAAGCGCTAGATGCTTGTCTAGATCTGAGAGGAGTTAGGAAGTCACATGAGCTTCCTAAGCATGCCTTATAGGCACGATAATGACAAGGAGTGAGTCCTTTAATAAAAGGACACGAATATAGTTTGTGCTGGTGATTTGTGAGACACAACACCATCACGTGAAGTGATCATGTGATGTGACGGGTTTGCTCACCTTAAATTTAAGTGATGATTTTATCGCCGCTTCAAGGCTCTTTGCCACCCACCACCACACCTGCACCAGTTTGAGTGTAATAGTGATTTCCACATGGACACTGAAGTGTCCCATCCACACCACTCTGCAGAGGCACTACTCAGTGCCCCTGAGCAATTTTCTATGCTCCAAAAGGAGCAGAGCTGGACAGTGCATGGCATCAAGGACACCATAGCCATTGTCCATTGTGAGTCATGTGACTCCTACCCAGAGTGCAACGCCTACATGCAGCATTTGCTGCAAGCTGCCAAACTGCAGCTTATAGACCCTCAAATGTGCGACATTGAACATGCATTAAAAGTGGCCTGTCCACCTTTACTGGCTGAAATGGCCCATCCTTTTATTAAGGACACTGTATCCTCTTATAAAGAGGAGATGTGCGAGCTCAATGCAGAGCTTGATAACTTGCGTGCTGCTCTGGATAAGGAAAGACAGCGAAATCGCAAGATGGCGGTTAAATTATCTGTCATGAAGTCGATGCCCCCAGTGCAGACTAGAATTGATCTGACCTCATTGCCAGATTAGATGATGGACTCAGTGAGTCCGTCTACTTTCTGCCTCACTGGCAGGAACAACATGATCCGGTCACAAGACCACATCCAAGCAACGAGTGTTAGTGGCGCCGTACCCAGTGTCGCTGAATGCCTGAATCACCCCCGGAATAGGTGACCTGCCTGCAATGCAGACGGAATTCTTGCCCTGCCCACTGGGTAAAGCACTGCACCCCATGGCAGTACAAATGAGTTGTCAACCTGCAGAGTGGTTTGACACGTGCCCTCTCAACAAACCTAAGTTCGTTGAGCAGCTCATACTAGTGCATGTGAAATTTGCCATGTCGCACAGCACACTATCATCAAGCATGCTGACCACAAGCAATGCTTGGCCACTTGAATGCCAGTGTTTGAGATTGTGCACAATCTGCCTCCCAATCTTCGGGATGTGTTGTGCACCATCAAATACTCCCCAGAGGAAGTATCACCTGCTATACATGGGAATGGAGATAACACCCTCCAACTAGAGGATGTTGACATTTGGGCCTGGCTTAAACTAATTAAGCCACAGAAAGACAGTCTTGTCTTTATTCAAAAGCTCATGGAACTGTTCACAGTCCGTGGCCAATGGGCTGATCTTGCCGGCACATACTGGTGGCAAGATTTACTGACACTGCTATCTACCAGTGTCGAACTCGCATTCAAGTGGAATGCCCTCCTGAGAGCATGTCTCTCGATGAACTAGCCCAATGGCTAAGTATACACATGGGGGTAGACCCCACTAAGGCTCTAGTCAATATAGAGCCTTAATTCATGCACAAGCAGAGTAAAATCTGCTATAACAAAACTGCGCAGAGGGTTATCGATGCCCACAAAGGCAGGACATTCACTGGCCTTCATCTACCTATGCCCCCTCATCCCCCTGGCTACCAGGGAGAACCATCCACATCTGACGATGACTTGTCACTCGCTGGACAAGGCAGAGGACCACCCTGTTTGAAGGCACATACAGATGTTCCATTGACAGAAGTCTCTGCACCGACCACTCCCCTGCCTGCATCTGCTATTGCAGCAGATGACAACACTATGGAAGTTGACCCAGGCGACTCCATCTACTATGACAATACCGTCGAAGTAGCCACACAGTTGTCTTCAACTGCGCCTGCACCAGTATATGCTGATCCTCCATCAGCATAAAAAATTTGCCTGAACCCCCCGAGGTTTGGTCTGTGGGGAGGATGTAAGAATGTAGATTCTTATAGTAGCATATATGCTATGATATAAGGTATTTAAGTCACCAGAGTGACTTATGGGTTGTATTATATAATCCACCCACTAAGGGCGCTTTGTCCACAAGTAATTGGATAAGCAGATGATTTTACTTGTAACTACACCATCACAGACACCAATAAATATATTGGCTCAGTCTGTTAGTGTGAAAGTAAGAATCTTACAGTATTCGACCCTGTCTTCCATGCTCCCATCCACATCATTGGTTTTGACCCAAACTACGAAGCAGTAAATGGTTGGCATTGTATCATACTCAGGAATTATTGGGACACCAAAGAGTTTGGACCAGGGACAGAGATTTGCTATGGTTATGTGCCCAAGGACTTCATCAAGCAGGACTTGTCTTTGTTCTCTCTCTGGAGGAGACTTGTATCCAAGTGGTTCACATGTTTCTGAATCGTCATCAAGTCAAGTAACTCACTTACTCATCCTCGGAAATATTTGACAAACAACTGGAATCCTATTGGACGGCTATGACTCATTTCCCTCACCTGACTCACTTGCTTCTTTCTTGTATTTCTATTTCCAATTGTTCCACATGGTCTATTGTCTGTGACTCACTTCTTTTCGATTTCCGGCTTCTATTTCCAATTCACTGCCACATTTCCATTCCATTACAAACCACCTTCCTATTTTGGTTTTCTGCCTCTCGCTGTTAGTCATTTTTCCTGTCTGCTGTCAACGACATTGTTGTATGGCATAGTTGCATTGTCTTTTGTTATGCTCATGTATATAAGGGCCTGTTCACCTTAGTGTACCCCAATTCACCTCTTTCAGTTGGATTCACTCATCTAAGTCTAAAGTCTAAGCCTTCTACTACTACTGCTACTACCATGTCTACGTCAAGGCCAGCTTTGTCAATTACGTGACATTTGCTGTTGTATCTCATCCTCGCTTATATCATTGTATTACATCATCATCATCGTCACTGCTATGTCTTTGTCTTTGTCTTTGTTCTACCTTTGTTGCTGCTGATAGTGAAGTGCACTGAGCTGAACACCAGTGTAAGTAGCCATGCAATGACGACACCACTGCCCACTGTCTTTTGGATCCATTCCTGAAAGTAAACTGACATTGGAAAAGGTGAAAAGTAGATAGAATAGTCAGGAAAGTCAGAGAAGAAGAAAAGTAATATAGTTCGTGTAAGAAATGAAATCATTTTAAAATCAGAACAATGGAAAAAATTGGGCAAAGTAAAAATTGAAAGAGATCAGGATAAGAGGTGGTTAAGCAAGGTTATGGAAAGATTTCATGAAATCAGAATATGTTGGTGGATTGGGGTGATTTCAGGTAACAAGACTTGAAATCAGGGATTAGACTTGGTAGAAAGATTGTAAAGATGGTTTGGAAAGAATTGGAAATATCGGGAGGTGTGAAAGTAATGGATGTTGGAAGGATTCAGGGTTTGGGGTGTAATGGGAATGTTGTAGGAATAGAATTGAATGGAAAAGCTGGATTGAAGAAGTGTTGTTGGGGATTGATTGGAAAAGATAGGAAAGGCTGAGAAGGTTAAAGGAATTGAGTTGGAAGAATTGGAATAAGGATGGATAGTTGGAATAAGACATAGATAGCGTCAACAGAGTGGCTACTCCCCCTTCACGGTAGACATCCCATCATCTACCTTGAAACATTGGGAAGGAGATGCAAGGAGCCATATTGGAGAATTGACAAATTCCTTGATTGAAGCCTATTGCAATTTCAGGAAATATGAGTGGGATTCCATGGCGTGTTCTTGATAAAGGTGGTTGTAAGGGGAAGCCCTGCTCTCTCTCTCTATTCTTTCTATCTATTTCCCTTTCTCTCTTCATATCCAATTCCCTAACTATCCACATGATTGTACTCCCCTTATTCTATTTCCCTCATTCCTCCCAGTCTCATCTTGTTTTGCCTTTTGTTTCATAGGCACTTATTTAAGCACCCAGCCAGACATTTTTGAGATGTCCTCAGGACATTTCCTGGGACATTCTCAGGACATTTTCCTTTTAGGTAGCCACAGCCGCGGTGAGGTCCTTAAATTTTTCTCTTTGGATTCCCATCTGCTAGGTATGTACCCACACATGTAGCTCCCCATACACTTATATATCTTTGGATTCCCATCTGCTAGGCTATAGTGTGATATTCCACTACCCACCGGAAACAAATCAAGGTGTCCTGAGCCAGGAAATGCTTGGAGTATCCTCTGGAAGGCTATCATGTTAATATCATGTATGGACTTGTAACATGCTTGTCTTCTATTTAATATTGCCCAGATATGTTTCAAACCCAGAAAGACATGGAAAAATTAAAATGTTCATAGCATGTATTTCATATTATCACAGAATATTTTGTGCATGCACTGGAAGAGGCCATATTTTGAACACATCTAGTGATAATATGGAATACATGCTATGAACATTTTAATTTTTCAATGTATGTCTGGCTTTGAAACATATCTAGGCCATATTAAATAGAACAAGCATGTTACAAGTCCATACATGATGTTAACATGATAGCTTTCCAGAGGATGCCCCAAGCATTTCCTGGCTCAGGACACCTTGATTTGTTTCCAGTTCCCAGAGGTTGCCCTAGAAAAGTCTGCCAACTCACTGGACCGGTCACTGTTGCCATTGTCTCTGAATCAATATATTCAGGCATATAGCAGCTCAGGATCCCTCTGGTACATTTCTTAATATACTCCATCTACCTCTACCACGTCTACACCCATACCGGAAGACCCAAGTCCCTTTGATTTCCAAGCGGCTTATAATGAGCTTCATCAGCGTGTTGCTGTTATAGAGGTTGCCTTACATGCTGAGAGAGAAGAAAAGGAATTGCTAGTGCAACAGGTTTGACATATGGATGTACAGGTGCACACCTTGAACCATGATATTATCAGCCTTATGACTGCATCCCTCTCCCCCCCTACTACTCAAAAACACACTACACCTGCCACTCCTGCTGACTTCAATGGTGACAGAGACAGAGGACAAGCCTTCTTGAACTCTTGCAAGCTCTATCTTACCCTTTGCCCAACTCAGTTTGCCAATGATCATGCAAAAGTCTTGTGGGCCCTGTCATTTCTGAAATCTGGTCGTGCTTTGTCCTTTGCCACATGTATCTTTGAAACGGAAACTAAACCGGTCGCCCTACCCATCCTACCTGGGCTTCCTTCGAGAAGGCATTCAAGTTGACATTCTTCCTTCCCCATGAAGAGACTACTGCCTGGACCAAGCTTGAGCCACGTCAATACCATCAGAATCGCCATACTGTTGACAATTATATTGATGAGTTTGAATAACTGGTCAAGAAGTCTGGATATGGAGAACAGGCCTCCCTCATCATGACATTCCATCATGGTCTTGCGCCTTCTGTCCAGAGCCACATTGCTAATATGGTTGAGGGGTGCCCATCAGACGATGACCTTCCCAAATGGTTTTCAGTGGCTAGGAAAATCTCACAAGCATGTGCAGCTAATGAAGCCTTTCAAAGTGCTTCGTGCGGTACACCAATACTTCTACCTGCCCCTCTGCTGTCTCTGTTGGTACTATCCACAGAAACCCACACCCACCTCACCAATCTGACTCAGCACCACAACCTCAGACAGCGCCACCTATTGTTACCTTGCGTGTCCAACCAGTGGCAATGGAGGTAGATGCTGCTCACCATTGCCAACCCAGTTCTCTTGTCTGTCATAGGCACAGAAAACCAGGCCACTTCTCTAGAGAATGTCCTCAATCCTTCCATGTTTGTACCATTACCACTGAAGAGCAGGACAAATGGATTGCCCACTTGTTGTCATCCACGGATCCTAGAGTTGCGAGCCCTATCAAGGAAGATGGCCCAGAGCTTCAGGAAGAGGAAGAAGAGGATTTTGTGTCACACAGCAGGTGAATAGTGTGTCCCTGCTGCCAACTTCCAATTGTTTCACTCCATGGTTGTATAATCACGTAAATGATGAATATACAGATTCAGAACCTGATTCCTCAGCGACAGACATTGAAATGCTAGACACACAACCCTTAACTCCTTCCCAATCTTTTACTCGCTTCCATCGGAAAAAATGGGAATGAAATCTTCCTGCACAGTATGTTGTTGCCTCCACCCCAGGCCCAAACACCCTCTCTCTCCCAGTTGAGGTCCAAACCACTGATACAGCAGAGATCAAGTCGGTTCACGCTCTACTTGACTCTTTGCAACTGGCTTGTTTATTGACTCAGGATTCATTCAAGAAAACCATCTCACAGCACGACCACTCTCGTGTCCTATTCCTGTGTACAATGTTGATGGCTCACCCAATGGATCTAGATCTATCACTGAAGTCATTGAGCTAATCCTGCAGTATAAATAACATTCTGAGAGAGCTGTATTCGCTGTTATGCACTTAGGGCGTCAATGCATGATCCTTGGCTACACCTGGCTTTGAGACCACAACCCAGAAGTTGACTGGAAGTCTCAAGAAGTACGGATGACTTGCTGTCCTTCCCAGTGTCACACATGTCACAACATCATCAAGGAAGAACATCAGAAGGCCCTATGACTGTGTACCTGCTGTATCGGTCCCTGTCCTATTCTCATGCATGTTTCAGGTGGATCAATAGCCGAAGAAGAACTCCTCCTGAGTCAACAATATGGGGGTGATTCTGATATGGCTGAAGATGCATCTGATGAAGCTATAGAAGGGGGTGACCATATTATAGTCGCTATGCTCCCTCCCCAAGCTGACTTCATTTGTGCTTCTTCAACAACATCCCAACACCTTGCAGAAACAGCCTGGTGCAACTCCCAACCTTCAGACACTCTTCCTGACTACCTGTCTGACTACAAAGATGTCTTTGCAAAGGAGTCATTTGACAAACTTCCAGAATGCAAGCCATGGGACCATGCCATCGAACTAGAATCAGGAGCCAACCCATGAGCATCACCCAAGGTGTACCCCCTGTCGCCAGGAGAACAGGCCAAACTGGACAAGTTCCTCAAGGAGAATCTATGCACCAGGTATATGACCATCAAAGTCACCAATGGCTTCACCAGTGGTTTTTGTCAAAAAGAAGGATGGTTCCCTATGGTTTGTCCAAGACCATTGGGTGTTAAATGCAATGACTATCAAGAATTGTTACCCCCTTCCCTTGATTTCAGACCTTGTCAACAGCCTACACAGAGCCCACTACTTTCCCAAGCTTGATGTTCACTGGGGCTTTAACAATGTCAGGATCAAAGAGGGTGATGAGTGGAAGGTGGCATTCAGGAAAAATCAGGGACTATTTGAACATTTAGTGATGTCTTTCGGCCTCACTAACAGTCCTGCCACTTTTCAGACCATGATGAATGACATCTTTCACAACCTCACTGCTGAAGGTGTTGTGTGCATTTATCTGGATGACATCCTGATCTTTTCTAAGGACTTACAGAAGCACCATGAAGTCATCTGGAAGGTGGTCCAGCGTCTCAGAGAACACAAGCTTTATTTACATCCCAATAAGTGCGACTTTGACAAGACCAAGATAGAATACCTAGGTCTCATTATTTCACATGGGAAAGCCAAGATGGATCCTGTCAAAGTTGCTGGTGTTGCTGAGTGGCCAATGCCTAACAACAAGAAGGAGGTGCAGTCATTCCTTGGGTTTGCAAACTTCTACCATTGTTTCATTGGGAAATCCTCACACTATGTTCATCCGATGTTTGACCTGCTTTGGAAGGACACTCCTTGGACATGGGGACCATCTCAACAGGCGGCCTTTGACACAAGAAAGAGATTGGTAATGTCTGGACCGATCCTTGCATTCCCAGATGATGACCTCCCATATGACATTGAGGCAGACAGCTCAGACTTTGCAACCAGAGCCAGCTGTTCTCTCTCAGCAATCCAAAAGTGATAACAAATGGCACCCTATAGCCTTCTTCTCCAAGAGTCTCAGTCAAGTAGAGCACATCTACGAAATCCATGACAAGGAAATGCTCGCCATCATGCATGCCCTTGAAGAGTGGCAACACATCCTTGAGGGGGCAAGACACCATGTCGAGATTTGGACTGACCACAAAAACCTCGAGTACTTTCACACATCTAAAAAGCTCAACCACCGTCAAGCTCACTGGTCACTCTACTTGTCTCAGTTCAACTACAATCTGTACCATCTCCCAGGCAAAACAATGGGCAAGTCAGACACACACTCTTGTCAACCTGATCATGGCACAGGCTCAAATGACAATGATAATTTGGTGCTTCTCCAACCAGAACTCTTTGTCATTCGTACACTAGAAGGGCTGGGATTTACAGGCAAAGAGCATGACATCTTGAGGGACATTCACAGTGGCACCAAGGAAGGCAAGCTTGAAGAGTTAGTTGCACGCACTGCCAAGGAGCTTGGCAAGATCACAGGGAAGTCTGTGAGGTCATCAGAGTGGGATGAGAAAGACTAACAACTGTTCTGTGGAAAGGTATATGTCCCTGATCAGCATGACTTACGAAGTCAAATTGTCTCCCAACATCACAATACTCATATTGCTGGCCATGCTGGACATTGGAAGACCTTGGAGCTTGTCTCTCAGAACCACTGGTGGCCTCACATGTCTCACTACATTGGTAACTACACAAGGATGTGTGACCTATGCCTGCGCACCAAGGCTCAGCATCAGTTGCCTGTTGGAGAACTACACCCCCTAGAGGTTCCTGAACAGTGCTGGGAGACAGTCAGTGTTGACTTCATTGTTGAACTCCCCGACTTGCATGGGTATGATGCTGTGATGGTTGTTGTGGATTCCTTATCCAAATGTTCTCACTTCATCCCCACCTTGACCACAATTACAGCATTGGGAGCCTCTTGCCTCTTTAGGGATCATGTTTGGAGACATCGTGGCCTCCCATTTCATGTGGTTTCAGACTGAGTTACACAGTTTTGTTAGTGAGTTCACTTGTGAGCTATACAGACTTCTGGATATCAAGGTAGCCACCTCCACTTTGTACCACCCACAGACAGATGGATAAACAGAACATGTCAACCAAGAGCTCAAGCAATATCTGCATCTATTTGTGAATGAATGACAGGATGACTGGGATGACCTAGTGTTGGATACTGCTCAGTTCAGTTCAGTTCAGAACCAGTTCAATGATTTGCCTCATTAGCCAGTTCAGGTTCAGTTCACCAGGGGTTCGGTTCATGAACTGGTTCAAAACCGGTTCTGAACCAGTTCATTAGCAGTTCAAAATAATTATTTAATTTAAATTTTATTCAACTATGTAATAACTAAGTACATGTGGGGCCATCATGGTGATGGGGGCCATCACAGCCCAGGGATGTCCTGGATGGGGTAGTGGATATGGTGAATGGTGGCAGGGACTGTGGTTAGGGTTGGCAGTGAGGGCCACGCAGGTGTGGATAGCAGCAGGATGGCAGTGGGTGGCAGTTAGAGCCATGTAGATGGTGGTGGGGTGGGAGCTGCATGGGTGCAGATGGTGGCAGGGAGGATGGCAGTGGGGAGAGTGGTGGGTGGCCATGTGGATGGGGCTGAGGGTGGCTGTGCGGATGTGGTGGAGGGTGGTAGGGATGGTGGTGGCGGTGGTGGACCACTGGTGGTTGCCGTGGTATGGTGGCAGTGTGGTGGTAGAGCATTGAAATGGCTAGGATGGTGGTGGGTGGCGGCATGGGATGGCGGCATGGGGTGGTCATCATCATGTGGTCGTCGTTGTCGTGGAGGTGGTGGAGGTGATGGGTGGCTGCATGGACGTGGCACAGTTGCCTGTGACACGTCATGTGGTTACTGGCTAACCCACACTTGTGAACCGGTTCATGATTGATCCAAACTGGTCCAGAGAATTTTACCAGAGCTGGTTCAGGTTCAGTTCATTTACTGGTTCATGAACTGAACTGAACCGGCATGAACCAGTTCAAACTGAACCGGATCCAACACTAGGATGACCTCTTGCCCCTTGCAGAGTTTGTAAGGGGAACCCCTCATACTGCTCCTTTTTATTCTCCTCCTCCTATTCTCCTCTCTTATTCATGTTAACCCCTTCTATCCCCATCTCCCTTTTATCTCTCTTTCCTCCCTGTTGCTTCTGTCTAATATTCCCATTTCCTTCCCCCCCCTCCTCCTTCCTTCCTACTCACTTCTACAACTGGCACTTCTATTCGCGATTTAAGCGCCTGGTGATGTGTGCAAGTTGGAACCTCCCTGGGCTATGTCATAGATCACGTGACTTCCATTTTAAGCGCCCAGAACGTTCAGTCTGTTCAGAGTCTTTCCCTGGTTAGTAGCTGCCTTGGTAGTGGGAGTCCTTAGGCGTTTCTCTTTGAATTCCCATCTGCCAGGTATGTATCCTTGCCTGTAGCCTTCTTTGAGCTTATATACTTTGGATTAACATGTGCCAGGCTCTAGTGTGATATTCAACTAGCCCCAGAGGTTGCCCTTATAGTACAAAAGCCTGCCAACTTACCAGACCGGTCACTGTCACCTTCGTCTCTGAATTGATATCTTCAGGTGCATAGCTGCTTAGGACCCCTCTGGTACATTCCTTAATACTCCATCCACTTCTACCATGTCTACACCCATACCAGAGGACCCGAATCCCTTTGGTTTTCAAGCGGCTTACAATGAGCTGCATCAGCGTGTCGTGGTTTTAGAGGTTGCTTTGCATGCTGAGAGAGAACAGAAGGAATTACTGGCACAACAGGTTCAACAGACAGATGTCCAGGTGCACACCTTGAACCATGATGTTGCTAGCCTCATGACTGCATCCCTTTCCCCCCCTAATACTCAAAAACGCGCCACCCCTGCCACTCCTGCTGACTTTAATGGTGACAGAAAGAAGGACAAGCCTTCTTGAACTCTTGTAAACTCTATCTGGCCCTGTGCCCAACTCACTTCGCCAATGATCACACAAAGGTCCTCTGGGCCCTTTCATTCATGAAATCAGGTCGTGCTTCCTCCTTTGCCACACGCATCTTCGAAATGGAAACTAGAACTGGTCGCCCTACCCATTCTACCTGGGTTTCTTTTGAGGAGGCATTCAGTTTGACATTCTTCCTCCCCATGAAGAAACTACTGCCCAGACCAAACTCAATTCACATCAATACTATCAGAATAATCGGACTGTTGATGACTATATCAATGAGTTTGAAGAGCTGGTCGAGAAGTCCGGATACGGAGAACAGGCCTCCCTCGTCATGAAATTCTGCCATGGTCTCGACCCTTCGATCCAGAGGCAGATTGCTAATATGGTTGAAGGATGTCCATCGGACAATGACCTTTCTGAATGGTTTTCAGTGGCTAGGACAATCTCACAAGCACGTGCTGCTAATGAACCTCACGCCCTGCACCAAATACTTCTACCCGTCCCTCTCCTGTCTCTGTTGGTGTCAACCACCGAAACCCACATCCACCTCACCAATAGAAATCAGCACCACAGCTTCAAGCAGTCCCACCTATTGCTACCATGGGTGCCCAACCAGTGGCAATGGAGGTAGATACTGCTTGCTGTCATCAACCCAGTTCCCTTTTCTGTCATAGGTGTGGAAAACCCAGCCACTTCATTCGAGAATATCCTCAGGCCTTTGATGTTTGGACCATGACTGCTGAAGAGAAGGACGAATGGATTTCCCACTTGCTGTCATCTACTGATCCGAGAGTTGCAAGCCCTATCAAGGAAGACAATGCAGAGCCTCAAGAAGGAGAAGAGGATTTTGTGTCCTGCAGCAGGTGAATAGTGTGCCCCCGCTGCCAATTCCCAATCGTTTCGCTCCACTGCTGTATAATCAGGTAAACAATGAATACACAGATTCAGAACCTGATTCCTCAGCTATGGAGACCAAAATGCTAGACACACAACCCTTAACTACTCCCTGGTCTCATACTCGTTTCTGTCGTAAAAAATGGGAATGAAACCTTCCTGCACAGTATGTCGTTGCTTTCACCCCAAGCCCAAACTCCCTCTCTCTCCCAGTCGAGGTTCAAACCACAGATACAGCAGAGATCAAGTTGGTTCGCGCTCTACTTGACTCCGGTGCCACTGGTTTGTTTATCGACTCGGGATTCATTCAGGAAAACCACCTCACTGCATGACCACTCTCTCATCCTATTCCAGTGTACAATGTTGATGGCTCACCCAATGAATCTGGATCCATCACTGATGTCGTTGATCTAATTCTGCAGTACAAAGACCATTCCGAGAGAGCTGCATTCACCGTTACCTGCCTAGGGCATTAACATATGATCCTTGGCTACACCTGGCTCCGGGACCACAACCCAGAAGTTGAATGGAAGTCTTAAGAAGTACAGATGACATGCTGTCAACCCCAGTGCCATACATGTCACAACATCATCAAGGAAGGACATCAGAGAGCCCTATGACTGTGCACCCGCCGTATTGGTCCTTGCCCTATTCTCATGCATGATTCAGATGGATCAACAGCCGAAGAAGAACTCCTCCTGAGTCAACAGTATGGGGGTGATTCTGAAATGACTGACAGCACAGCCTATGAAGCTGTAGAAGAGGGTGACCACATCCTAGTTGCTATGCTCCCTCCCCAAGCTGAGTTCATTTGTGCTTCATCAACAACATCCCAACGCCTTGCAGAAGCTGCCTGGCACAATTCCCAACCTTCAGACACTCTTCCAGACTATCTGTCTGACTACGAAGATGTCTTTGCAAAAGAGTTGTTTGACAAGCTTCCAGGACACAAACCATGGGATCATGCCATCCAGTTAGAACCCAGAGCTAACCCCAGAGCCTCACCCAAGGTGTACCCCCTCTCTCCAAGAGAACAGGCTGATTTGGACAAATTCCTCGAGGAGAATTTGAGCACAGGATGCATCCGACCATCAAAGTCACCAATGGCCTCACCAGTGTTCTTTGTTAAAAAGGAAGATGGCACCCTACAGTTTGTCCAGGATTATCGGGTGCTGAATGCAATGACAATCAAGAATCGCTACCCTCTTCCCTTGATTTCTGACCTTGTCAACAGCCTACGAGGGGCCCACTACTTTACTAAGCTTTAGGTTCGTTGGGGCTTTAACAATGTCAGAATCAAAGAGGGTGATGAGTGGAAAGCAGCATTCAGAACAAATCGAGGACTGTTTGAACCTTTACTGATGTTCTTTGGCCTCACTAACAGCCCTGCCACTTTCCAGACTATGATCAACGACATCTTCCATGACCTCATTGCTGAAGGTGTCATGTGCATTTATCTGGATGACATTCTGATCTTTTCAGAAGATCTAGAGAGTCACCATGAAGTCATACAGAAAGTGGTACAGCATCTCAGAGAACACAAGCTTTATTTGCATCCTGACAAGTGCGACTTTGACAAGACCAAGATTGAATACCTAGGTCTCATCATCTCTCATGGGAAAGCCAAAATGGAACCTGTCAAGGTTTCTGGTGTCACTGAGTGGCCAACACCCAACAACAAGAAGGAGGTGCAGTCATTCCTTGGTTTTGCCAACTTCTATCGTCGATTTATTGAGCGGTTCTCACACCACGCATGTGCAATGTTTCACCTGCTTCGCAAAGACACTCCTTGGACATGGGGACCCTCACAGCAGGCTGCCTTTGACACTATAAAGAAATTGGTAATGTCTGCACCCATCCTTGCATTCCCAGATGATGACCTCCCATATTGTGTCGAAGCAGATAGCTCTGATTTTGCAACCGGTGCTGTTCTTTCCCAACAGTCCAAGGTCAATAACAAATGGCACCCCATAGCCTTCTTCTCCAAGAGTCTCAGTCTGGTTGAATGCAACTATGAGATCCATGACAAGGAAATGCTTGCCATCATGCGTGCCCTCGAAGAATGGTGACACTTCCTTGAGGGGGTGAGGCATCATATCGAGATCTGGACAGACCACAAAAATCTCAAATATTTCCGCACAGCCAAAAAGCTCAACCGTCGCCAAGCACACTGGTCTCTTTATCTGTCTCGGTTTGACTTCAACCTGTACCATTTTCCTGGCAAGACAATGGGCAAGTCAGATGCACTCTCATGCCGACCCGATCATGGCACTGGCTTGAATGACAATAATAATTTGGTTCTTCTTTAACCAGAACTCTTTGTCATCCATGCACTGGAAGGGATAAAGTTTACAGGAGAAGAACGTGACATTCTAAGGGACATTCGTCAGGGCACCAAGGAGGGAGAGCTGGAGGACTCAGTTGCACATGCTGCCAAGGAACTTTGCAAGACTACTGGGAAGTCTGTAAAGTCATCAGAATGGGGTGAGAGGGATGGTACACTTCTGTTCTGTGGAAAGGTATATGTCCCCAACCAGCATGACTTATGACCTCGAATTGTCTCCCAACATCACGGCACTCGTATTGCTGGCCATGCTGGACATTCGAAGACCTTAAAACTTGTCTCTCGGAACTATTGGTGGCCTCACATGTCTCGCTACATTGGTAGCTACACAAAGGCATGTGACCTGTGCCTACACACCAAGGCTCAACATTGGTTGCCCTGTTGGAGAACTGCACCCCTCTGGAAATTCCTGAGCAGTGCTGGGAGATGGTCAGCATCAACTTCATTGTAGAACTCCCTGACTTGCATGGGTATGATGCAGTGATAGTTGTCATGGATTCCTTATCCTTCTCACTTCATCCCCACCTTGACCACAATTACAGCATTGGGAGCCTCTCGTCTCTTGAGGGATCATGTTTGGAGACACCATGGCCTACCCCTCCGTGTGGTTTCAGACCGAGGTACACAGTTTGTCAGTGAGTTCACTCAGGCGCTATACAGACTTCTGGGTATCAAGGTGGCTGCCTCCACTGCATACCACCCGCAGACTGATGGACAGACATAAAATGTCAACCAAGAGCTAGAGCAGTATCTCCGTCTATTTGTGAACGAGCGACAGGACGACTGTGTTTTGGAAACTGTGAACTCAGAACTAAACGTTGGTGTAAGGTACACAATCAAGTTTAGTCTAGCCACTGATAGTTTTCAAGGGGATATCAACCAAAGACTATTTTAACAGAGAACCCAATTAAGAGATTCTACTCCGGTGTTCAAATACCACTATTACTTTGCAGTAACAATGCAATTCAAAGCACTTGTAGCAAGGCTACTAGTCTGGTCAAGATAATACTTGAAACTATGAGGGAGAGCGTACAGGGTTCCAATGCTTTGTTTTTATATGCAATATGGGGAAATCAGACTTGGACGACTAGGCTCAAGGTCGCAACAATTGAATGGCTGTTCAACTGAAGGACTAAAATCATAGCCAAGAAACAAGGAGTGAAGGGACAAGACCAACAACAACAAGTTAAAACTAACTTGAGAGTTGATAAAGTCAACACTAACCAAAACTAGTCAACCAGGCAAAGGCCCTACAAGCAACAGTGCCCAGATAAAGATGGAGTGTGGCAGCTTTGTGCTGACACAAGCTAGTAATCAAGCTAAGGCCCTACAAGCAACAGAGCTTGATTAGATAGAAAGTGTACTACACCCCAACACTAGTTATTTGATTAGACTTAGGCCCTACAAGCAACAAAGGCTAATCAAATAATAGTGGTGGTTATTACCAACACAAGCTAATAATTTAACTTTGGCCCTACAAGCAACAAAGCTTCAATTAAATAGAAGTGATGATAGCCAACACAAGCCAGCAATTGATATTTGGCCCTACAAGCAACAAAGTGTCAATTAGATGGAAAGTGGTGGTTTGCTTACACAAACTAGTAGTCTTTAACTCTGGTCCTACAAACTACAGAGCTCCAACTAAAGCAGTGAAAAGCTGAAGAGATTGTGCTTCACTCCTACAAAGTGAGAGGCAGACTGAAAGAGGCTCCTGCAGAGTTTTTCAGCTAGGTCAAGTTCTTCAGGCTTGAACTGATCTGATAGAAGACACAGGCTTCAGGCAGAAGTGGGGTGTGAAATGTGTGTGTGATTTCTTTTTGCAAGGCTACCTAGAGCTATACTTATAGCTTTACATTTGAGACACCCTAGACGCTTTAGGAAGGTCTAACAATAGAATGGAAGCTGCTGGAAGGTTCTGGCAGCTGCCATATATGGTTAGAATCTTCCAGAAGCTTCTACACTATTAATATGAAGCTAACTATTGGCTAGAGACGACTATGAGGTCACCAAATTACTGACTCATGAATAACTATGATGCTGAAATGATATCATAGCATTCAGGCTCAGATTTGGGGTTGTAGTGACGTCATGATGTCTCTAGCTAATTAATATTGGATGATAAATAAGAAGTCACCTGCTGTGGAGCTAATTAATGATCCTGCTGACCAATGAGTTGGCTTACCTCAGGTGCTGAGTTACAATAATGGTAATTATTGGTCAGTAGCTGAGTTGAAGCTGAGTTACTGATTTGGCAAGTATTAGGTCAGCGACACAAGTTGTGGACTCTTGTGGATCATTAATAGCGAACTCAGCAGCAGTGACAAGAAATAGAAAAATGAAGAGAACCACTGATTAGAAACACTTGGAACCCCATAAACAAGACCAGGAGACTATAATTACATTATAGGGATCCCTAACAGCCTGGGATGACCTCCTACCCCTTGCAGAGTTCCAGTACAACAACCATGTCCATTCATCCACAACAGAGACTCCTTTCATGCTCGACTCTGGTCGCCACCCACAGATGGGCTTTGAACCTCACCAACAGCCATCAAGGAGAGAAGCTGTGAATGAGTTCAAACAACAAATGGCTGATTCCCTATCTGAAGCCCGAGCTGCCCTTGCAAAGGCCAAAGAGGATATGGCTCGATACTACAATTGTCGTCGTGAGCCAGCCCCTACCTTTGTTCCTGGTGACAAAGTCTTCCTAGATACAAGTGACATCAGCACTCCTCGCCCCTCTAAGCAATTGTCACATCGGAACCTAGGCCTCTTCCTAGTGGAACACAAGGTTGGATCCAATGCTTATGACTCCCCAAGTCTATGAGTCGCCTCCACCCTGTATTCCTGGTGGTGAAGCTCCTCCCCTGCCCCCCTGACCCCATCCCTGGTCGGAAAGCTCAACCCCCACCTCCCCCAGTCCTTGTAGGGGAAGATGAGCACTATGAGATTGAACAGATCTTGGACAGTCAATTCCACTGTGGAAAGCTCGCATACAAGGTCAGATGGAAGGGGTATGGATATGAGCATGATGAGTGGATCCCTGAGGCAGATTTAGCAGCCCCAGACCTCATTGCTGACTTCCACCTCCTTCATCCTGGTGCCCCTCATCACATTCATGCCACAGATTTTGACACCTTCTGTCAAAAAGCACTTGTACCCCCAGTAGGTGTCAGTGTGTCGGGACGTCACACTCTAAAAGGGGGGTGATGTAAGGGGAACCCCTCATACTGCTCCTTTTTATTCTCCTCCTCCTATTCTCCTCTCTTATTCATGTTCACCCCTTCTATCCCCATCTCCCTTTTATCTCTCTTGCCTCCCTGTTGCTTCTATCTAATATTCCCATTTCCTTCCCCCCCCCTCCTCCTTCCTACTCACTTCTACAACTGGCGCTTCTATTCGCGATTTAAGCGCCCAGTGATGTGTGCAAGTTGGAACCTACCTGGGCTATGTCATAGATCACGTGACTTCCGTTTTAAGCACCCAGAACGTTCAGTCTGTTTGGAGTCTTTCCCTAGTTAGTAGCTGCCACGGCAGTGGGAGTCCTTAGGCTTTTCTCTTTGGATTTCCATCTGCCAGGTATGTATCCTTGCCTGTAGCCTTCTTTGAGCTTATATACTTTGGATTCCCATCTGCCAGGCTCTAGTGTGATATTCAACTAGCCCCAGAGGTTTCCCTTATAGAGTTCCAGTACAACAACCATGTCAATTCATCCACAAAAGAGACTCCCTTTATGCTTGACTCTGCTCAACACCCACAGATGGGCTTCGAACCTCGCCAGCAACCATCTAGGAAAGAGGCTGTGAATGAGTTTAAGCAACGAATGGCTGACTCCCGGTCTGAAGCCAGAGCTGCCCTAGTAAAGGCCAAGGAAGACATGGCTCAGTACTATAATTGTTGCCATGAGCCAGCCCCTACCTTTGTTCCTGGTGACAAAGTCTTCTTAGATGCAAGTGATATCAGCACCACTCACCCTTCAAAGAAATTGTCACACTGAAACTTGGGCCCCTTCCTAGTGGAACACAAGGTTGGCTCCCATGCTTACTGTCTTCGACTTCCCAAGTCTATGAGTTGCCTACCCCCTGTCTTCCCTGTGGTCAAACTCCTCCCAGCTCCTCTGGACCCCATTCCCGGTCAGAGGGCTCAACCACGACCACCCCCAGTCCTTGTAGGGGAAGATGAGCACTATGAGGTTGAACAGATCTTGGACAGTCAGCTTAGCCATGGAAAACTCGAATACAAGGGTAGGTGGAAGGGTTATGGGTACGAGCATGATGAGTGGATCCCCAAAGCAGATTTAGCAGCCCCAGACCTCATTGCCGACTTCCATCGCCTCCACCCAGGTGCCCCTTGTCATATCTGTGTAGCAGATTTTGACACTTTTCATCAAATCCAACTTGTGTCTCCCATACATGCCAGTGTGTCAGGACGTCACACTCTAGAAGGGGGGTGATGTAAGGGGAACCCCTGCTCTCTCTCACTTCTCTTTCTACCTATTTCCCTTTCTCTCTTCATATCCAATTCACTAACTATCCACATGACCATACTCCCCTTATTCTATTTTTCTCATTCCTCCCAGTCTTGTCTTGTTTCAGGAATTCATTTCATAGGTGCTTATTTAAGCGCCCAGCCAGACATTTCCTGGGGCATTCTCAGGACAGTCCCTGTTTAGGTAGCCACAGCTGCGGTGGGGTCCTTAGACTTTTCTCTTTGGATTCCCATCTGCTAGGTATGTACCCACACATATAGCTCCCTGTACACTTATATATCTTTGGATTCCCATCTGCTATGCTATAGTGTGATATTCCACTAGCCCCAGAGGTTGCCCTTATAGTGGTCCTTGAGCTTGTCCAGTTGAAAAGTGGTGTAATCATAGATTACCAGAGAAATGGAGAAGTCAGAATGTTTGAAAATGTTAAGGATGGAAATAAAAGAAGAAAATGAATCAGGGTTTTGGCATGTTCAGAAAGGTAGGATTTTTCAGAAAATAAGGAAAATCAAAGGTTTAAACACTTAAAAGTGGTGTTGAAAATGGAAAGATGTGATATGTTGTTGGTTCTTTGGGGTGTGGCCCAATGGTATTCTCAGTTAGGATGAAGACAGCATTGTTGCGGAATCCGAACTGGTCAACAAATAGGGTTGAGGTACTTGGGTGAAAAGGAACAAGGAAAACATAGGGACAGAAATGTCAGAAAAGCTAGAAGTTGGAAATTTTGAGAAAAATTGAAAGTTGGTTGGTGTTAGATCCCAGATCTGACTTCCATTATTCCAATGTTTCTGCATCCCGATAAGCCCTTTTCTGCTTATTTCCCATATACCCCCATTTCATCATTCTTAGTCACAATCCATCTCAATCTTATCCCCGTATGTTCTACCTCGATTTCTGTATTCTCTCCGATTCTGGAACTCTGTATCACGCACCCTTATCTCCTTTGTTTCCTATTTCAGAATTCTGCATATTCCTTTAAATACACTTTTTTCTTACTCAAGCCTTTCCTTAGCTTGTATATCAACTTACAACCTATATCAATTCTTTTATCTGTATTTAAGTCTATATATTAGTACCTCATTCATATCTTACTTCGTATATTGTTCAAGTGTATATGTCCTTATACAATTGATCATTATATCAATATCCTGAATATTCCAATTCCTGATGTCTTTCCAATTCTCCAAAATATCCACTCCTTGATTATACTTGCTTTTCCATAAAGCCAAACCTATCTGTCCAACATCCAGGTTAGATGCAGGTAATGCTACGTTTTCTGTAGCATTGCGTACTACATGGACTTTGTTTGTGCTTGCTGATGGGATGTTACCCATCCTATTAGGAGCTCTAGAGCTCCTAGTTTCAGGTATGTACACATAGTCTTTGACTACCTGTTCCTTATAATCAGATTGTCTACTAGCTCAGCTAGTAGTAGTTAAGCCCCTTATGGGACTATGCAACTAAATTTCCAAGTGTTGCATGTAAGTACTGATTGTGTACTTGTTGAGGTCTGTCCTAGTCAGACTTAGGCACAGACTCAACCAGATTATGGAATCTGCTGGCAGGCATACTTTGAGTTCTTGAAGTATGCATTGCTCTACATGCCAACATTGAATAGGACTCAATGTAGACACCTTACCATCCTGTAGATCATCCCAAAGCAATAGTATATCTTTGAGAGACAAGTTGAATAAGGCCAGTGTGATTGGGGCCTTATCTGGGTTATTAATCCAATCCTGATGCATAGGCATCAAAACTTATAGGAACACTATTTTATTATAACCAGATATAATCTGGCTATGTCTGTGAACAAGTTCACAGACTAGGAGTGAAAAACCACCCAACTAGTCGTGTAGTACAAAACTCACCAATGCAGCAGTGCTGCACTGGAAGTTCAAAAAAGTGTAAGATATTTACTTTACACACCTCGCAAAGATCACGCAACAGAACAAACCAGATATAATTAAGGCTGTCCACAAGTCAGGGTCTTTGCGGCTCCACTCACATGTTGACCCACCTTAAAGACTCACAGATCAAGGACCCACAATTCCCAGATCATTTGGTGCCTAAATCATGCCAGATCTGGGTCCACATTTGGCCAAAACACCAGTGACTGTAAGGGGAACCCCATTTCATGTGGTTCTACACTGCTCTATTATCTTTATCTCTTCTTCCTACCTGTTCTTCCCCACTTCTCCCTTCCCCCCATTATCTCCCTTGCCCCTATCTTCCGAGACTTGGTAGGAGGAACTATCCCGAACGTCGAAATACTAGTCGTCTACTGTGGTTCACCCACTAGGTAGGGAGGAGCAGAAGACGTCAGTACCATACTTGTAGTTTCCGAACTCCTGTAAGAGATCTCTCCACCGGACCAAAAAGGTGTGGATACCGTCTCTTCTCTTTGATCTAACTGTTACTGCTCACCGTAGATGGAGGTAACGATGACCGACTTGTCGACACCACTGTCGTCCACCCCGATCGACTTCAACACCACGGTTCAGACTAACCACTCCACCCACACCCAAAGACACCAATTCTGGTCATCTCTGCTACCACCCAGTCCGACTTCACAAACCACATGGCGTCCTTCGTGAAACTTTACGAAGTAACCGTCGTGCACGGACACTTTAACAGGATCGGTGACTTTTGGTAAGTCTTTCCAGTAGTAGACTCCCCACAGGAAGTCGGTATAAACTTTAGACTGAGACCTGTCTCCCCAGATCTGACACTGCTTTAAAGTACTGGTCCCTCCGAACAAGGCATATGGGTCTGAAGAGCTGGTCAAGGAGCTTAAACAGTTACATTAGTAGTTGGCACACTGCTAAAACTATTATAACTGCTCTGAGTTCGAACCAGTACCGTCATCAGAGAAGTACTCCTTCCTTCTTATAACTAAACTTACGAAAAAGTTTTCTTCGGGTTCTTCCTACTCATCCGGACGGTCAAAACCAAAGGTAGAGTTTCTATACACACCGTTTACTTCTCCGTGTTGGTCTAAAGTACTTACTGTCCCGGGTCTCCTGGAACCGTACTAGTAACCGTTTAACCCAACCCGTATCCCGTTCCATCTCGAACGTGCTCAAATCCTTCCGAGCAGGAAAGAGAGACAGTGGTGACTTCAGTCGACCTCACCGTCCACAACGTGCAATACACTCACCACCCCCCCCTCTCACTGTACCAGTACTCCAACCATTGTAGTACCAAGTTCCACACATGAACCTGTAGACAAACGGCCTCAACAACACTATTGTTAAGGAGGACGAGAGAAAGTTGTACATCCCGCCGGAGATCCTGTCGTTGTACAACCACTTCGAGTAACATTCGGCGAGTCTTTAGTTTCCTTTATCCCAGAAGTCCCTACCCACATCTGTATCACCTCTATCTACCTTATATCCACGATGTATCTCTCACATGGTCTCCCCAAGACTTGACGATACACGTACTTCTTCATCTAAGTCTCTGTTATCGTTGTCGTTGACCAGGTCATTCAACAGTCCGAAAAGATGATATTCCCGTTGGAGGTCCCCTTCACCTTATAGTGTGACTTGTGACCGTCTACCCTTAGGTTTCTATATATTCGAGTGTCTTCTGATGTATGTTCCTATGTGTGGACCGTCTACCCTTAGGCTTCTCTTTTCGGATTCCAAGGGTGACGGTTCTATTGATGGATTTCCTCATGCGTGTATTCACGGCCCTACATGACACTAATACATTGTCCCAACCTTAGGTTAGGGTAATGTATTGACCCACGAATACGCTTCCTTTTACTTCTTACTTACGTGACACAAATACATTGTCCCAACCTCAGATTAGGACAATGTATTGTGTTCGTGAATACACTCACTCTTACCTACGGTTCGATACATTACTCTAACCTTAGGTCAGGACAATGTATTTGTCCGCGAATTCATTCGTTTGAACTTACTT